>OU015492.1:86123225-86193225 GCA_907164885.2 Dolomedes plantarius
ACATGATTGGAGCCAAGTGCTGTTTACAGACGAGTCCCGATTCAGTCTGGAGTGTGACCACCGACGTGTTTTGGTATGGAGGGAAAGGGGCACTCGAAATAACCCCACATTCATTCGTGAAAGGTCACAATACAGACGAGCTGGTTTTATGGTATGGGGTGGAATCCGCATAGGTAGACGTACGGACCTGCATATCATTCGGAATGGTACTTTGACGGCCCGAAGGTATGCAGACGAGATACTGAGACCTCATGTCATACCTTACGCTGCAGCCATTGGAGATTCCTTTGTTTTCCAGCATGATAATGCCAGACCGCATACAGCTCGTCTTGTGGAGAACATGCTTGAAGCTGAAACAATACAGCGTATGGAATGGCCAGCATGCTCTCCTGACCTGAATCTAATCGAGCATGTTTGGGACATGCTCGGATGACGCATTGCTGCGAGACCAGGGCCTCCATTTACTCTTCGAGACTTGGAGATTGCACTTCTTGAGGAGTGGAAAAGTATTCCCCAAAGTCTTATTGATAACATCATCGCATCCATGGAAAACAGGTGTGCAGCAGTCTTAGCTGTTCGAGGAGACCACACGCCATATTAAAAATATTGCATCATTTCTAAATAATACTTTTTTTTATCGTTTACATGTAACCAAATTGTTGCCCTAAATGATCTTTTCATGTTTTTTCCATATTTTCAAAGAATTAAAGCTTAATTACAATTTTTTTACGTCTTTTTTTCTGTATTGCGCATTGATACGCGTGTACTATCCATTTTATGCCAATACGTGGCTGTCTCGCATGGTTTTCTTAACTTCTTTGCTTGCTCCCTTACTTTTTTTTAGCAGTGTGTATATATATATCAATTGCAAACTCAGAAGTATCCTTCGGAGTACTGTTGCCGGAATTTCAATTGAACTTACTGATTATTGGTGCATCAGTGCACCAGTAACTTTTTTAGGGTTAATCAACCATATCGTTAGCCTAATCAACAAGCCACGTAACTCCAAAAGAATACGATTTTGAGATTTTCATGGTATTAAATTGGTATATGATCCCTGTACAACTCTGTCAAATCTCATAACTCCAAAAAATTTAACTCATCGAAGAAAAGTGAAAAACAACACATACTACGTAACTCCTTAACTTAACTGTTGCTAACCTTATAACTCCACTTTAATGATGAAGATGTTTAATAACATAACAGCGTGACCTATAGATATATCTCAGAACACTTCAATATCCATTTTTAAGAATAAACAAGAATAATTTACCTTTTCACTGTCGAATAAATCAGTATTTTGTTCATCCTGTAAAAAGTGGGAAATGTGAGTTACGTGGTTTGTTAATTAGGACAACGATATGCTATTTATCTAGCTTTGAATGAATATATATTGTCGGTTATAGGATCTAAATTACTTTATAAGACTCAACCACTTTAAAATCTAATTCTTTATCGAATGAGACCAAATAAAGAAACATCAAACTATCAAAGGGTTTAATACGAAATACAAAAAGAATTCTATGTAGAAAGCGTAAGATTTTTAATTACCTTTTTATGATTTACATCTTTCCAGCAAAATATGTAGCAGGCACAATTTTTACAATAAGCAATATTTTAAATAATTTAAACTGTTATCGTGCTATCTCAAAACTTTTTTCTCATAATTTATATTTGAAACTCATTTTTTACGTTTTCATAAGTTTATGCTTTTATTATTATTTAAGTATGTGATCTAACTTGTAACGGCTAGAAAACGAGAAAACTTATTTTCTTTTCACTCAATTTTCGGATAGTTGAAAACTTTCATAGAAAGACGTTTCTTGTTAATTTCATGGAAAGGAAGCGACAGGTATAAAATGGACAGAATCAACACTGTCAGAACATCAATTTTGCCCCTAATTCTTCCCAAATGACCTAGTTCTGGATATTATTCATAATTCTGACATTTCACAAGTAAACAGACATTCCTTTAAGTTTAAAGAAAAAAGAACACCATTCAATTCTTCCGTCCAGATATCTTGCATCTCTTTTCTGTGGTTAGATCCTGCGGAACTCCATAACTGTGAACTTTACGATACCGTTAATTTCATTGTTTGAAGACAATATAACAATTGTAAAGAAGTCTTGACCTTCTTTGTTCTTAAGATCAAATGAAGATATGGCTACGTTTTCTGCATGCAATCACAATATTACTTTCAACTCTCTCTTAATTGTTTTCTTTCTAGATAATAATACAGTATTACGCCTTAACAAAAACTCGGGAGGAGTTCTCCGATGGAAATTTTATTTAAGTGCTGAATAAGATGCTAAAAGTTTAGTTAACGTGTGTATGATATCGTGTTTAATATAAAAATCTACTTATAGTTGTAAATTAATTTTAAAATTGGTTTTAACTTCAAATAGAAATATTAGAAGGAGGAAAATGGTATAGAATTCAATAAACATGACTACATTTTTAGATATCTCCAAATATTTGCTTTCCGTAATTCTGCTAAACTATTGTAAACGTAAAAAGTGTTATGCGCTTGTTTATAAATTTAATACTGGCAACACAACTTGGGGTATTTCTGACCACTAAACGTAAATTTTAACTTTACTAAATATGGCAGCTCTCCCAGAGTCTACACAACATTTTCACTTATCCCATAATCTCACGTAAAGTGCCAACAGAAGTGCCAATAGATGCTTCAGAAAGACATTTCGATTTTTTGAATAGATCTCAAAAACAAATAGGAATTATAAACGAACGAGCAGGGATCCAGACTACCCAAATCAAACAACTTGACTTACATTTATCCATTCTACTAATATGGTGATGCGTTTAGATCTTATTTGTATATGGTTCATGACAGTCATCGTCTTAAAGAGTCGTATCATTTCTTATAAAGTTGCTCTGATTTCTGTGTCATGTAAGGTAGGCCTGATTATTATATTAATATTGACTTGAGTATAGCTGCTAAAAATTAGTTATAGGATGTTGGTTTCTGAAGCTTTGCTGATATTGCCTGCTATTCAGGGCCATACTTCATCGATTTTTATGAAATTTCATATTTTTAACTTTATCACTTGGTTATTTCGGAGCAACAAAGAGGTTCTAGAAGGTTAATCCTATCTCCTTTTTAAGCATTATGTAGAGCCAAAGTGTATTTAAGATCACACCATTCAGGAACTATTCTTTATTTACTGATACTGTCAGTACTGTTATCACTAAACTTGCTCTCACTCGCAATCTATGTTAGGTTTTTCTTCTTGTGTTAGTCAGTTTAAAGGAGTTCCCATACTTGAAAGGACGACAACTATATTTTGTGCTGAATGTATCAGATGCTATAGAAAAAGATGCGCAGTACCATCTGAGCACACTGACCTAATAACCATGTTTGGAGATTCAACGAATAGATCCGGTGATCTTTACGTAAATCTTAATAAAGTAATCTAAGGATTACTTTATTAAGATTTTATGTACATTACATGATAAAACTATCCGAAAAAAATCGCTCATATGTATCACACGGCAAGAGTTCGCCATAAACGTAAAGAGGTATGCTATAAATGTTGACATATCAGTTTGAAAAACTCTTACCTAACAATTATTTGTAAATTCCCACGTGGGGGCGAGCTTCATGCCTTCAAACGAAGATTAGGTACTGCCTTAAAAACAAATTGGTTCACACACTGTATGATTCATGAGTATTGTCGATATCATACTAGTCGGAAGATATCAGACATGTTCCAACTGACCCGATATAATGTGATTATTTTGGGGTACATATAAAATTAAAGAAATGTTTTGGTAAGTTAAGTATTCTATTGTTCCATCACAGTAACACTAAGCAACGTCTGTCAGCGTTTATCAAGACCTAAAGTCAATGCACTTCCATATCCGATCATCAGCACGATCAATGCTATGCTAGCTTAGCGTGGTTTAATGCTTGTTGGAAACCATTGAGCAATGGCGATATGTTTTATAGAGTGACGAATCTCGCTACTCCCCTTGGAAGTCAAATAGACGTGGTTCGGTCTTAATAGTGCCTAATAAATCTTTTAACCCGCTTGTATTCTGCTAACCGTCAAGTTTGGTAACGCAGGCGTTTGAAGGAGACAAAACGTTCGGTTTAGTTCAGATAACGAAAAACCCCAATACTGAGGCCCTCGAATACTACGGCAAAGTTCATTGAGGGCTCAGATATTTTCCAAGAGGATAACGCAGCTACCCATTAATCACGAGTTTTGTACTGGTTTCATGATATGATTGTCTAGAAAGAGAGCTGGTCTTCTCAGAAACCTGCTCTGAGTCAATCTTGGATACTTTAAAGTCAACTCGAACGACGTTGGTATAGGTGTAGCTCAACAGGTTATACGTATCGAGCTATAAGACAATCTGGGGTGGTGGCGCCTGGTTGCTTGGTCGGGCTAGAGTGGGTGGGTTGGTTGTCTGCTGCGGTCTACACTCGCCGGTGGGGGCTCCACCCGGAAAGATGCAGCTATGTCGGGCCCCATCTGACGCATTAGAGCTAAAACGCAGCCTACAACATCAGAGAAAAAACCGCTGATGTTGGGTAAGCTCTAAAGTTCTTCTGCAAGAATGGTGAAAATTTTACTCATCAATGATTTTTAGAGACAGTCTCAGAGGAGTGGAAGATGGCCATAGCTGCAAAAGATGTACCTTAGAATATATATTTAAGGTGACAGATCAAGATTCCATAAGAGATTTGACATAACAATCAAATCTAAAATGATTTGAAGAGTAACCTAAATTTGTTTCCTAGCAGTCAGTACATACTTTTTTTTTCCTATCATATCTGATATTAACGTTTAATCAGGAGTTCCATCGTTTTTAGAATGGTCAGATAGTAAATTTCGCTCAAAATACAGGTGGAGGGTTGAGCTTTTCGTCCTTTTGACAGTTTTCTGACTGTTGACACCACTCAACAAATAAAATTTTCTGTCCTGTACTTATTTTTTAAAATGATACATTAGAATTTTTACAAACAAGTACTTTAGAAATAAAGCTTATTTTAGGGAGAACTGGAGATAAAATCTTACAATTGTGTATTCCACGTCATCCTTATACGGTTCGTATTAAATCTCCTTTTATTACTAGAGATTTGCAGATTTGTCAGTCTCTAAGACTTAAAATAAGTATATCACTAATATAGCCTATGTTGTAACTAATGAGGAATGCTGGCTATAAACCAGATTTTATTCATAGCTCTTTAGCAGTGAGAAATATTTACATAAGAATGTTTCTCCTGCAATCCATACTTCCAGAATGTTTCTCCTGCAACCCATACTTCCAGAATGTTTCTCCTGCAAATATTCCGTGCTAAAAATGTTGCCTTAGAGTCCTGGTAATGGTAACTAACATAAAGTCTGACCGATTATCACCATCCTCTCGCTCGGTAAACAAGGAACCTTTATTAATCCCAGAAAATAGCTCCTTCTTAAGATCAAAAAAGCGAAACCAAAATAATCTGAAAGAAGATGGATTTAAAAAGTTCATGAAACAATCATCCTAATTTTCCTGTTAAGATTTAAAGTAACAACGAAACAGCAGATGCACATGTTAAGCATTTCCTTGATTTTTTCCCCAATGCTGCAAGCACTTTGTCCTGAGGACATTCGCCCATACACACCGCTATTTTATTAGCTACTTTACTACGGGAGAACCATATAGGTAAATCAACATTTCCTTGATTTTAGAACAGGAAAGGAATTATTGGAAACTTAAAAGTGAAGTTCTAAAATAATCAGCCAGTAATATGTAGAATAAGTAATTTCTTTGTGTATCAGCTAAAAAGTACATTAGTCGAAATAAAAATATTTATATAGAAATGAGGTATTTGAAGATGACAAATCCTCCTTTATGAAACATAAAATAATCTGTTCAACTTAATAAATAAATACAAAAGGTTTATATTATTACTAGCTGAAAACCCGCACTTCGCTACGGAGTACATTCAAATTAAATACAACGGTCAATGTATGCAATTAATGTAATATATATATATATATATATATATATATATATAATAAATACGACGATCAATTTATACAATTGATGTAAAAAAATAATATATATATATTTATAAAAAAATCGCAAGGGATATTTTTATAGACAAAATAATGTAGAAGAAAATGTTCAAATTAAATGTAATAGGAAATACTAAAGAATATAGTACAGTTGATATAGTACAGTTTGAGGAACATAATATTTTATTGTGTTTTAATATTTTTTTGGATAATGTCCAATCGTCTGTCGCATTAGCAAGAAAAAAAAAATTTTTTTTGTCTATTTAGTTGTCATGTACGTGACGATAAATTTATTACCAGAAAAAGAAATCACAGTACCAGAAAAGAGTACCAGAAAAAGAAATCACATGATCGGCATTTAATAAATTAAATTCTAAAAATTAATCTTTAAAAATTCACCAAAAATCAAAAAATGGAGGTAAATATTCGAAAAAGATTTCATTTTAAAGGAATTTTTATGATATTTCTTGTGATATAAATTTTATAACCCTCAATTTATTATTTTAAATGCAAACTTAAAAAAAGTTACTAAAAAAGCTTAAAAATTTAATTTTAAAAAATCTAAGAAGAATTTTTCAAAAATCTTTCTCAGTGCACCCCTACACCATAAGAAGAATCTCCATGCAAAATTTCAGCCCTTTAGGTCCAGCGGTTTGGTCTGTGCGTTGTATGTCAGTCAGTCAATCAGTCAGTCAGTGAGTCAGTCAGTTAGGGAACTGTTTTATATATAGAGATTAACAGATTTACAAGTACAAGTTAGGGCCTGTTCACATAGAATCCGTCAGAGTCAGAGATAAAGATTTCGTTGGCGCTGATTCGTTAAATGTGTAAATGATTGGCATATGATTGGTTAAAAAATTTTACGTTGACGCTGACGGATTCTATGTGAACAGGCCCTTGGATGCCTTTGAAACATAAGATTACTTCATATTCTGTTTTGTTTAATAATCAATAGCCTCTGTAGTATTGGGTTTAATAATTCAAGCACAAACACTCATAATTGATCTCATGATAATTAACAATAAATATAATTTACAATAACTGCATAACAGAAACCAAACAATACAAATGTGGATCTTCCCACCAGAATATTTTTTTAAAAAATAAATAAATAAATAAATAACGCAAGGATTAATAATTTAATTTTTAATTATAAATATTAATAGTAATAACCCTTACACAATACACATATGTGCACATACATAGAACATGATTCCGTAGATGGTTATGTTAAATATGAATACATTTCGAGATATTCAGTACATTCTTATTATATTCTTATTTCATTCTTATTTTCAGTATATTTTATTATTACAATATAAAAAAAATATCAGTTCAAGATTTTAAATACGCACCATGAAGTTATTGATGAAATTCCTTAATTTGTCTTCCTCTATTAAACGTCGACAAGGTAATGATATATTTTCTGTTTCGTGGAAAATTTTAGCGAACTTTAAAAAGGAAGAAACGCTAATCTGTCAAAATGATAACAATAACACCTTCGGGCTATAAATGTTACTTATGACATAACGGGACCTCCAAAATATTTTTTGAGGAAGTAATTAGATTTTCATTTATATATTTCAGTCCTGACTTAATCGACAACTGCCACACACAGCACAGCCTGGCTTCTCTTCAGAATTACGTCAGTTTCCAACAACTATTCCAATGATTTACTTAGTCTAAATAATACCTTTTTTTACTGCACAAATTTTCGTAAAGAGAATTTAACTTGAAAGTATTAGTAGAAATAAGGCTGCACATATCATATAGTGATTTCGGTCGTGAGCTTCCGCAAAGAGGGCTAGGCTTCGAAATCCTTGTACTGTCCCCTCATAAGGAGTGGTGTGGGTACACCCATGAATAGCGTGCTCCCTTAATAAAGTGGCTTACAATAATCGCAAATGAGCGGATGGGCGAATGTCCTCTGGACAAAGTGCTTGCCGCGTTGAAAGGAAACGTATTAGAACAACTTCTGTGTGCGTATAAAATGATTAACTGGTTCAATCGGATGTTTCTTGTACTCCGGACAATTGAATCGACCGCAACAAAACAAATTACAACCATACATCAGCCAAAAACGATAAAATGACGTTTTGTGAAATTGAAATTTTTTTAAATCTCTGATTTTGGGAACCATTCTCTCATTTTGTAAAATAAACGTTAGCAATCGAGGAAAAACACTGATTTACAAGAGTATAATACTATGTACGAGTGTCCAGTACGCTTAGTACCTTTTGTTGGTCAACACGATTTATAAACAAGCAGAAAAAAATATTGCTTGCGAAGAACGTGAAGTCTTTGCCACGAAGGAAAATTTTATGTAAGGCTTTATCAGGTAAATTGATTACCACTCCAAAAATTTCAAAAAACTTGCCTTGTGAAGACCTTTACAAGTGACACCGGAGATTGAGAAATTTTGATCCGTGTGCATAATTCTAGAATCATCCAGTTAGCTATCGGCTAGTTTGTCAGAATTATTATAAGACGGAAGCAGTTTTCTAACCTAAACAAGTTTTCTATAAACCTACGATATCTTTTACAGACAATTCTTAAACAGTTATAAACCTCTAAAAGGTAAATTTGTTTCAATAAATTCAAAACTTCTTACCTCTATTAAAATATCCATCGATATAATCTTTTTAGCAATATCCATGTAGTCGGTCATGTATAAACTACTTCATGACAACATAATTTCACAATCAAGCTATAATTAGCGATTAAAAGTATATTTTACTGACATATCTCGAATGATGCTAACTTTCGTAACAACCAAAACAAAATTCTGAACTTCCTCAATCCATTCACACGAAGGCAACTATCGAGCACGATGCTGAGAGCAGTTCGCGATGATCCTCGACCAATCGCACGACAAAACGCAAACTAAGGATTAAAAACAAAACTTAATAATGCAAAATATTTAGTTTTTTAAAAGACAAAACCTTATCTCATAAAATATGGGGCAAAATTAATCCATCACGGTAAGTCTACGCAACCATGTTGCGAAAAATAAACCCTCGCACGTTATAAAATTCGATTAGTATCTTCCCCAACCTCTAATCAATGACTTCTATCTCAATATTTTTTTGTAAACTGCAGGCTAGTAATGGTCCGATTCTCTCTGAATGCATCTAAATGCAGATTCGAGGTAAAATTCTGTGATGCAGAATGACATCTTATGAAATATCATCGCAGATCAAAATGGGTCTCCGGCATCAGAAAGGACAGCAAGATGAATGTAGCTGTAGTAGTCATGGTGGCTGAACACTAGTTAATAATGCCAGCTAATAATCGAGTGTTACGCATGGGCTAGTGCAAAGAACTATGTCCAATTCGTTTTTCTTGGGAGTTTTAATCCGTTATGGGAATTTTCGAAAACAAGTTCAAGGAGTGTAAGATTTCCATTCATATCAATGCATCTCCAGTTAGACGTTTTCAGCTCGGAAGAATGATCGTAGGTCGTTGCTAAATGTTGTGCAACACAGAGTGTCTCAAAATGATCAAACAGATATTTTATAAATAGTTCATCATACAAAAAAATAAAGTGCGTTAGCTTGTCACATTTAACTTGTCAAATTCAAACTTAAGTGTACATTTATAATAAAGATAATAATACAAAATAAGCTGAATAAAAACAACATAATACCTATTAAAGTAAAATAAAATAGTCATATATGTTATGAAGACTTACTGTTTGATCACAGAATATTTTGCATATTTTTTGAGATTGCCATAGGCTTTTAAAATATTGTTGAATGCAAGGATCCTGCTAGCTTTTTTAGCTTTGCTTTAATCTTGCTTCACTCCTATTTTATCACTAAAAACTGTCATTTCGAAAAAAAAAATTTTTGATTACGAATTATAGATTTCCGGTTCTTGCCAAATATGTTCAGCGGGGTTTAAATCTGGGGATTAAGGTTATTTTCTTTTCATAGGAGCAATTAAACAACATTATAGGAACCGCACTTTTATAAAGACAAAACAGTACATTTCGGCTTAACGTCTAAGTCGAATTGGAAATGCTTTTACTGGTTAAACTCCTTGTTAAAGGTTTTTCAAAGTTTAAATATCGAAACATCCTTTAATAAAATAGCAAGTATCCCAAGGATTAATCCATTAAACACAAATACTTATTACATTAAACACATATCGATTGTAGATTCGAAAACTAGAACTCCCTATCTGTGCCGGGATCATACTGACCCCGGTGAGCCTATATTGCTTTTCAGACATAAATATTGAGTATTACTAATTAAAACTTTTTTAACCTAAAGCTACATGTTTTAAGTTATGTCTAGATGTCAGATTTCGATATTTGGATAGATGATTTGAGAAAAATATTAGTATTTTGAATAATCATACATTTAAGATTTAAGAGCCTAACTTAAATCTGAATGGTTTAGAAATAATTTCCAAAAGGTTACTGCTAAACTGGAACCACCCTCAGTAAAGCAGTATGGTTTATCTGTGCATTACTGATCAGTGCGTTTCCTTGTAAAGTGGATTTCATTGGGTATTTTTTTTACTATCCTGTCGTTTTATATATCATTAAAATGCCAAAAATTAAGTAATGCAAAAGAGCAGAATGAAAATAAAGGATTTATTTAGATAATGGATTATTCTGGGAGGACCTATCTAGCAGAGGGAAAGATGAGCTCACTTTAAGTGCTGCTGGACCAATAGATGAGCAATATATAAAGAATTCAAAAACCACGTAATGTAAGAAGCAGAATAGTAGAAGGCTTTTTAAGAACTATATTCCTCACAATTCTATATTCCCCTCTACTAAACATGAATCATCCAAACTTGAGGAATCAACTACTATGAACATTCGTTACCATTATGCTCTTGAAGACTGCAGTTCGTCTGGAAGCTTCACAAGAACAATATTAACTGTGTATGTTTTGAAAATGTATCGTGCAAAGTATACAAATGTTGTGTAAAATACCTTTTAAATCTCAATCCATAGCATTTTGATCAAAAGAATAAAGAAATAATCGTTAAAAAATCTTACTGTCCTTTCTATAAACAGCTGAAGAAAAGGCTCCCGAATAAAATACTTGTTTTTTCAGAATATTGCTCTCTCTATTCGCCATAAAGAAAATTCTGCAGCGAACGAAACATACCGCTTCCTTTTTATGAAGTAACAAAGTATTTAAGAAACCTTGACGCTTCATTTTCTGAGGCCCAATACGTATTAACCTGAATTATTTTACTTGATTGGAATAATAAGACTGATACACAGTGACCGTATGAAAAGAAGTCATAAAATTTAAAGTTTGCTTCTGATTATATCTTCTCCGTTTGAAGACTTTCATAAATGTGCCAGTTCTGCCTTAATATTACTTCATGCATATACATATAGAGAATTTATTTCCATTATTAATGAAGAAATATAGCCAATCTTAAATTAAATTAAAACTTCTAAATGCAATTTTAATGATTAAATTTAAATTAGTTGAATTATTATTAAAAGTACTGAAGCATTTATCCCCTTCGAATATTAAATAACACAGAAGAAATTGACATTTTGGGGGATGTTTATTACTTATCAAACTCCTCCAATGAAATCTCATATTGAATAACAAGAAGATTTTAATTTCAACTCAATTAGAAGTTATTAACGCAAGTAGCATTACTAATACCGTACAATATTTTCATTATATTTCTAGTGTTGTGACTAATATTTTGATAAAACATGTAATGACTGAAAAAAAAACTGATATCACTGGATAAAATTCTTAGATTAATTTTTTAAATAAATACCAGGAGAATCTGAATATTTTAACGTAGGATTACGTTCCTCCATAACGGTCCTCCGGAAAGCAAAATTTCAGACGCTAAAACCGTCCGTCCGTACCTTGCGAGTTATAATTTTGGCAGCGCGACAAACCCAGTCTGTATCGCGTGGACAAGCAGTAAACAGTTAAACGGAAAAGAACCAAAAAGCGTCAAAATTTTGACATACATATATGTATATATATACACACACATACATATATCTGTGTTTGCAGTGCAAAGAGTTTCAAGTCCAAAATCACAGTTTTGAGAAAAACGCTATTAAAAAAAACGGCTTTTGTAAAGTCAGTTTCTAAAGTTTAATTTTTAATTATTTTTTAAGTAAATTTTTCTAATTTTATTTTTGTTGAGTAAAGAGTGTTAAGTCCTTATTTGGGGCATAACCTCTTTAACACTAATATGTGTGTATTTTGTTTCACATCTCAAATTTTCCCTGACGAATAAAAATATTTAGTAGTGGAATTGGACTTACACCCTTTGCACAACAAACACAGATGTATAGATGCATATATACATAACACATACATACATATATACCTAACACATACATACATATATAGATAACACATATATACATAACACATACATACATATATACATACAAAAGAGGTAAGCAACGATAAGCAATACTACGTTAATATCCCGCGGTAGTTTCGTTAGAAGAGGCTACCTGAATTTTTTTTAATTCAAACTTAGATACAAGTTTTTTCAAAAAATTGACAACCCAAGAGACTTTCTGAATTTTTTTTAATTAAAATTTAGATACAAGTTTGTTTGTTTTTTAAATTGACAACCATGCGCGTGTCGATATTTTTTCTCATCAGTTCATTTTAAACAGTTCACTCATCTAGCGTTTACCTCTGGAAACGGGGATTACGGGGCCTTTTCACATAGAATCCGTCAGCGTAAAAATTTTAACCAATCATATGCCAATCATTGATCTATTTAATCAATCAGCGCCAACGAAATCTTCCGACGCTGACGCTGACGGATTCTATGTGAACATGCCCGTAAACATAACGCAACATAAAAAAAATCCACAAGAATAAAACTAAAATTTTTCACGACAAATAAACTGAGATTCCATATCTGAAAACATATCGATAGTAACGTTGTTTTTTCTTACTTATTATGGCTATTTTTAGAAGTAGTAATTTTTAAAAGTTCTAAGATTGTGCAATATTTTTATGAACACAGAATGATTGTTATCGAAAATCTATAGCGTGTCGTTGAAAATGATCATTGAGAGAAATCATAAAGTACATCTAAAATGCACCAAACATAAAGACATAACTAGTATTATAACATTCAGATAACATGAAATGTCACATCTGCTACGCCACGTATGGAGAGCTGAAATCCGTCAGAATCTTACAGAACAAAGAGATGGGGGAGATAGCGGAGCATCTGAAGTGTATAACATCTGTGAACGTGACCTTGCTCTATGTCTTGTCAATGAAGCCGCTGAAATCATTGGGAAATGCGCAGATATATTAAAAAACAAAAAATAATGAAGTCTGCAGAGTAATTTTGCTCTGTAATGGAATTTTCGAGATTGTGTTTGCATATTGAATCTGAACGTTCAAAACAACCGTCAATCTAATTTGACATAACTTCATGTTAAACAAACGAATCTAGATCGAAGCTGCTATTTTAATTTCATTTAGTTCCTCTAGTCTTTTTTACTCGCTTCTGAGCTTCTTGTGAAGATTGCTACACACAAAAAAATGATAATTCTTCACATCACCGGTATAGTTCAGGTGGCAGAATACTGGCCTCGAGATTTGGAGACAAGGGATAGAATCTTGGTTCGTTGCAGAAGCGTCCGACAATTGAAAAAACGCGATGAAACACCGCTGAAACGCACACAGCAAATATTCCCAATGGAAAAAATTAGCAGTGTCGAAAAATATTAATGAGTAAATAGGACAACATACAGCATAGTTGATCGAAAATAGAAATGAAGAAATGGGAGGAACGGTATTCAAAAATTATAGTTCCTCAAGTCACAGAAAAGTTCAGTTGGTCGTATACCTGCCTCGAGGTTTAGAGGCCATGGTTCGTGTCTCGGTTGTGGGATACGATTATTACATTGCATTTGGATTTGTTTAAATTTCTGGGGCATTCTTTTTGAAATATAAATTTTTCCTAGATCCAAATCACTTCAGTGTTGACGCCATTCCCTCTCTTGGAAAAGATTATTCATGCATATATTTCACATTTCGCACATTTAACGTACATTTCATACTTCGCATGGATGCAGGGATTTTACTGTAACACCCGACCGTGCAGAGAGACTGGACTTCGCCACTTGCCATAAATTACAATTCAACTCAACGGATGAGAATTGTTAAAGCAAAATCTTATGTATTGTAACAACCATATGTATACACATGTGTATTTGCCTAAAAGATGTGACTTTTTTTTTTTTTTTTTTTTGCTTTATTTTATAGACTCCAAATGTTACGACATGACTGCGATGTCAGATATCTCTTTTTTTTTCTTTTTTTTTAAACTGTGTCTCAAAAATGTGGTATTGTTGTGAATGTAGCAACAGATAGTTTGCATATTTGTAAGCGAACAGTTTGTGACACAAAACTTTGAAGCTTCAGGCTTGCGCTTCCCCTTAAAATAATTTCCCATCTTCCATCAACTATGTACATACAAGACGCGTATATCTTACGTAATGCTCTTAAAATCTCTTAATTCCCCCAAAACAGGTTTAATTGAAAATAAATTAACAATTAGTCACAAGTCAAATAGTATTCATATCATTAAAACTTATCCAATATCTACCACTATATTACTTTTGATGGGGACGTTGCAATTATCACTATTACAAAAACTGTGACATGCTTTAGTTATTTTCTATCTAACATCGCAACCTAAAGCATGATTTAAAAACAATTATATTACTGTTAAGAATTAAATTCATGTTCAGTAAAATTCATCAAGAATATGTATGTATGTCATCAGATGTACTGTAATTTATACTGGAAATAATTCCCGTAAAAACATTACATTAAAATTTTTCTTTGAAAAATGTCAACCTTGATTTAGAAAAAAAAGGAAAAAACATTGATATGCAGTCGTAAAGCTCATAACACCAATTATTTTTCCTCTTCATTGAAAAATCGGTTGATATTATCTTTTATTGGCTGTATAATGTCTCAAGTTTAAGAAGATTAGAAAGAGATTCTATCCTTTATTCAATAAAGCATGCATTGATAGCTCAATAAAATTTCATCGTTTTAACACTCTGTGAGCACAAAGGGATTATGAAAATGAGGCAGCCAGAGAAGAAAAAGGATACAACCGATTTCTTTTCTTTTATACCGACTTTCAGGCAAAAACCACGCAGCCGTCTCTTAATAAATGCAAACGGTTGTTTACGCAAGTGATAGCACAATAAAGAAAAAATAAAGAACAAAATTATCTCTTAAAAAATCGAGTTCATTGTTGCTGTCATTCTTTTGTTTAAAGCATATATTCCCCCAACTTTTCTGAATCCTTCAGATACTTTTTTTTTAATGTAGGAAGTTTCGGTTTAAATGACCGGTAGACCATGCTTCATACTGTAGTTAAATATTTGTTAATCACAAAAGAAGATGATATAAAAATTATGAAAATTTCTATATTTTTCTTACTTTTCTGTGTGAAAAGACAATCAAATACCTTCGTTTAAAAGATGTGAAGATGAGAATAAATGTACCAAGATGTATAATTGGTAACGTCTACTGATGTTACTCCGGTTAATAACTGGATATTTCCGTCAAGAATTACCCATAGTCGGAAATTATAGTTCGGAGTATGCATTGAACACACAGTAACTGAATTACATCGACTACTTAGAGGGTTAACCAAGGACAGCTGTTAAGTATACCAGATATGCATGTTTGCTTGAATTCAGTGTCATATGGCTTTCGTTTGTCATTGTTGACTCAAGGCGAAATTTCACCGTTCCTTAATCGAGTGTGGGTAGGATATGCTCTGATATGCACCCATCAAAAGACAGAGGTGGGGAATCATACGTCATATTTCCCAAAAAATCACAATGAATAAATAAAATCTAATTTTGAAAAATAAATCAGGAACTAAGTTTGACTTGGCAGTATTAATTCTAAGGTAGCAAATAAGGACTTCTACCTTGGTCTACGAAAAAAAATGCTGAAACCTCGCTCGAAATTATAAAATATCCGAATTAAAATCCATAAAAACAAGATGCTAGAACTAGTCTAGAAGTATAACAAAAAGCCGATTTTTCTTCTTGATTCGTTTAAGGGCTACAATCGTGCTTGAAAAGATTATAGATATTTCGTTGAGATTTAAATACTACTTCACGTTTGTACCAAAGAATTAAAAAGTATGTGACACATGTGGTCCTTTGGGATGTTTAGATGAGTTCGTGTGAGTATGATTATTGAGGATAGGTGAATATAATAATACATTAAAGATATACTGTAAACTAGTATTTTTTCCAGATAGCTGATATTTCAGTGTTAGCTGTGTAAAGGGTGTCAAGTCCTAAATCGTAGTTTTGAGAAAAACGGGATTGAAAACTAACATGTTTGTGTTTTGTTTCACATATCCCAAATTTTCCCTAATGAATAAAAGTATTTAGGAATGGAATTGAACTTAACTTTCTATACCCTGCAGTAGCCCTTGACTTTTCAAACATACCTGGTTTGATAACTCAATTTAGCCCATTTTGGACTTAACATCCAAAATTTTCACTGATGAATAAAAATATTTAGGAGTGCAATTGGACTTAGCTTTCTGTACCCTGTAGTAGCCCTTGACTTTTTAAACATGCCTGGTTTGATAACTCATTTTAGCCCATTTTGAACTTAACACCCTTTACACAGAAAACACAGATTTATAAAAGGTTTTGTTTCCCTTACCGATTAAATACTAAAAGCAGAAAAGCGCATTAAGCAATTGGTATTTTTTCGAGTTCTAAAACTTAAAAATACAAACGTTCCTAAAATCCTGTTTTGGAGATTTCGCACATTCTAATAAGTTCACTAATATATCGCGCGAGAGCAAGTTTAAAGGAGAAAAATAGAATTTCCATGTTGTAAGGGAATTCTGTTTAATTTCCCAATAATTGTCCCCCAGAACCTTTAAACGTTGATTTTAGTAACCGAATAATTAAAGGGGTGTTTTAAGTTGGAAAATAACCTTAAAACAATGGATGCGTGCATGTGTTGGGGCAAGCAAGGAAACACGGAGAATTTGACTTTATCATACATTTATTTGACAACGCTAAAAAACGTTTAAAATGTAATTAATAACAAAATAATATTCCCCTTCGTATTATCATTTAACACCTGAGGAATCAGAAGCAGAGGCAAACTATTTGGTCAAAGTAATTATTTTTAGGATCTATCGGGAGGCACTTACTACTGTTGAAGAATACAGCGATGAAGTGACAGGGGCCCATACCATGTCATATTCAGGATAATCATATCGGATTCCAGGAATTATCACTAGACTCGACACAGTTCAATCGGCACTCTACCTAGTTCAAGCTCTAGGGAAAAAAACCCAGCGCAATCTCTGGAACTTGCGCTGGGATATTGATAATACTGATGATATTGACTGTGCTCTTGTTCAGGAACCCCATTGCTACAAAGGTTCCCTTCCTGGTTATCCTAGTACTTATAGACTTTACTATGGTTCTAATTCCGGCGTTGTTAAGGCGGCCATTATCGTTCGTTCGCGTGACCTTTCAGCTTTTCTTGACCTTAAAAATACAGATTATAATATGGTCACTTTGGATGTTTCTGTTGGAATTAATACGTTCACTCTTTTCTCCTACTATTTTGAGCCTTCAAGAAACATTGAGCTAGATCTTCATAAAATTAGTCAAGTTTTTACGTACAAAAATCTCAATCGTTTGATTTGGTGTATGGACTCGAATAGTAAATCTGAACTTTGGTTTAGTCCCTCTTCTGATGCTCGTGGATATAAATTAAGTGATTTTATTTCTGCCAACAACTTATTTGTTATAAATGAAGACTGTGGACCTACTTTTCGTGCCACCCAAGGTTCAAGTTACATTGATGTTACAGTTGTTGGTACTGATTTACTTGAGGATACTTCATGCTGGTGTCTTTCTGCAAATGAATCCCTTTCTGATCACATGATGATAGAATTTCAATTTTGCCTTTCCACTGACCGTTGCGACGCTTCAGATATTCCCTTCATAATATTCAATACAAAGAAAGCTAATTGGTGTCGTTTTCGGAATGTTTGCTCCTCCCATGTTGCCCGTTTCATTGACATTCTTAGTCGCTGTACTGATGATTCTTGTCTTAATACTATTGTTGAAGAATTTGGCTCGGTTCTTTTCAAGGCGTGCTTATATTCAATGCCTGTTAAAAATCATGGCGTGCACAATGTTCCTTGGTGGTCTGTTGATATTGGTTGTATGAGAAAGAGACTTAATGCAGCCAGGCGTAGATTTCAACGTTCAAGAAATTCGATTCTTAGGGAGCTGTATAAGTGTAAATATCTTCAGTATAGAAAAGAATATAATCAAATGCTTATTGACGCTAAATCCAACTCTTGGAAGACATTTCTTTCGACCATTGATGTTAATAATGTGTGGAAAAGAATTTATACTTACGGTGTTAAAAGAAATTTCATGAAAACAGTTGAAATAACGGGTATTCATCTACCGTCAGGAGAAACTACAAGCTCTTCAGAAGAGACAATAAATGCTGTGCTTCAAAAATCCTTCCCCTCTGATTCAGAGGAAGATGACAACGACTTACACAGAGAGTACCGCAGGTCTGCTCAAACCGCTTACCTTTCTTCTCTCGATCCTCCTTTTACCTGTGATGAAGTTAATACAGTTATAGCTATGCTACAGCCAAATAAATCACCTGGTCCTGATTCCATCACAAATGAGATCATTAAACAGTTCCATTTTATGTTTCCTTCTTTTCTCCATAAACTCTTTAATATTTGTCTGGATGTTGGTATTTTTCCACGTGTTTGGAAGTGTGCACAAGTGATACTTATCCCCAAGGGAAATGAGTCTAAAATACCTCATTTGGATAATCTAAGATGCATTAGCTTACTTCCTGCTTTAGGTAAGTGCTTGGAGAAACTTTTCGTTAACAGAATTTGCTGGTTTTTGCACCGGGGAGACTTTTTTTCTAGTGACCAGTACGGCTTTACACCTCAGAAGAGTACTGAGGATGCTTTGTTACGTTTAAGTGAGATTGTTCAGAGAGGTAAAAAGAAAAATTTGCACACAATCTTGGTTTTTCTGGATATAAAAGGCGCTTTCGACAATGCTTGGTGGCCTTGCATTCTCAACCTTCTGAAAAAAGCGGAACTACCACTGAATATTTTTTCACTGGCTGCTGACTTTTTAAAGGACAGAGTAGCCAAATTGAGACTGGGCTCAGCTTCCACTATCCATCGGCTTGAGAGGGGTTGCCCTCAAGGCTCAGTTTCTGGACCTGCCTTTTGGAATTTGATTATTAACGATCTCCTCATAAAACTTAATAAACTTGCCTGTTGTGATACTATTGCTTTTGCGGATGACCTCCTATTTTGTTTCCAGGGTAGGGATCTTCCTGCGACTTTCCTTTGTGCTCAAGAAACCTTGAACCTTGCTACCAAATGGTCAAAAGATTTTAAATTGGAATTTAACTCTGCTAAAACCAAAGTCATGTTTATTGAAAAACGCAATGTTCTTTATGACGCATTCCAGCTGTTTCTCGACGGAACTCCCTTGGCTGTTGTAGGGCAATTTAAATATCTTGGAGTTCTTCTTGACTGCAAGTTTTCTTGGAAAAAACACCTATCTTACATTTCAGAGAAGTGTGACAAATTGCAACGTGGTTTATGTCGCATTGCACGTAATACGTACGGCATCAGATTTGATGTCCATTCGCTCATTTATAAGCAAGGCATTGAACCTTTTATTTTGTACGGCTCTAGAGCTTGGGGTATGGCGCTCAAGAAGAAGATTAATTGTAAATATCTCCGACGCATTCAAAGGCGTATTCTCTTGCGAGTCATATGTGGATATCGCACCTTAAGCTATGAATCTGTTTATGCAATTTCTGGTTTTCCTCCGATCGACACTGCCATTCTTCATAATATCACCTTTAGAGAAAATTTCTCTACTTCTTCTACTTCTGGTTACGATTATGTTTTACCTCCATCTGATCTTCCTCATCCCACGGAGAGAAAGGCTATCAATGTTATTAATTATTGCAACAAAACTGCAGGTGATTTCCCTGTTACTTGCTATACTGATGGCAGTAAAATTGATGGCAAGGTTGGTTTCGCTTTTGTTGCCTTCAAGAATGGCATTGAATTCGAGCATTTTCAATTTAGAATTCGAGATGAATGCACTGTTTTTATAGCTGAACTTTTATGTTTAAACTTTGCCATTAAATGGATCATGAATCGAGATAGTGCTGACAAAGATTATCTCATTTGTACCGATTCACTTTCATCCTTGGAGACCTTAAAATGTATTGCTTCTGCCAATAGCATTATCGTCGAAATTCAAAGGCAACTCAAAACCCTTGAAAGTAAAAACGTCTCTGTTTTCTTTGCTTTTGTTCGTGGGCATACTGGTATCTTTGGTAACGAGCGAGCCGACTTCCTTGCCAAGTCCGCTACAAGGCGTGAAATTGACATTAGTGTCAATATTCCCAAATCTTTTTTTAAGAAGGTCATGTTTGAGAGTATGGTGGAGTCATGGAACCAAGAATACGTCAGCTCAAATAATGGTAGTTTAACCAAGAAATTTTTCCCGTCCATTAGAATGAGACTCTCTTGCCATCACTTCTTTGCTAACTACAAATTGACTCAGTTCCTCACAGGACATGGAAATTTTAAAAGCTATTTGAGTAGATTCAAATTGTGTTCGGCGACCCCCTGTGATTGCAGCGTTGGTGGCGAGGAAAATGCTGAACATGTTCTGTTTTTGTGTTCGAAGTACCGCAGGGAGAGAAATATTTTTAAATTGGCTCTTAAGGACTTAAATATTAACTGGCCTCCCAATTTCTCTCTGCTCGTTTCTGGGAAGTGTGCTTTCGGCTTATTTTGTAAATTTATTGTAAATATTTGTAATTCTTCTTAGTTTCTTTTATTTGTTTTATTTTGTCTGTTTCTTATGTTTTCTTAGTGTTTTATACTTACCTCTGTAAGTCCCGTGTGATACTTTGTGGTACACGGGAATTTTATGTGTATTTTTTAATAAAAAAAAAAATTAAAAAAAAAAAAAATCTCTGGAACTTCTCTCCTTTTTTTTCCTGGAGGAACTGTTGTCCGTTTACCGGGGCCATTTTGACCCACCCCTTTTTCTCTCATTGGGCAGTGGGCTGCTTTTCTCTCAGCAGTTCCTGCTCCAATTGGTCCCTTATTATACTGCTCCTGTTCATAGTCTACCAAGTAGCTCCCCACCATAATTTTCGTTTGAAATACAACTTTGACCATTATCTGAAAGTTTTATTGTGGGCCATAAAATAACGTCCATCTATCTTGCAATATTTATAGTCTTTTGATCGCTATCAATGGCCACATAGACAGCTTTTCTTTTACGCCTTCTCAGTGTTCAAGCCTTTATTTTTTGCCTCTGAAGTTTTTATAAGAGTTTTGTTCTTGACCGTCTTTCGACCACACACCGCGGTGAAATATAACACTCAGAGCTCTACAGGTGTAATACACAGAGATTATTTTCACGTGTATGTAAGTTAGATAAGCTGAAGGTATGAAAAAACTTTTTTTTGATTGCGTATTAATTTACAAGGAGTTGAAAAAAGTCTGAGTAACTTTAATCGAACAAAATTTTGGATATCAGTCACTTCTACATCAACAACGAAATTACAATTATAAAATTGCAATTGCAAAAAAATTCTGAGAACCATAACTACCACTTTATGTTATTTATTCAGCCTCTTTAAACGGAGGATCAACCACAGATAAATGAGTTGTAGAAATTATGCCGTGCGGAACATCAGACGAAAAATTTTATAAGTTTGTAAAGTTAAACCTCCCATTGCGTGGACGGTGTAATAAATTTCCATTTTAAAGTAAGTAGCAAAAAGTAAGTGAAAAAATGCATGCATCACTGTTGCGGTAATATGGGTATAATAGCGTAAAAATAATACAATCGCAAAATCTACAAGAGACTTATCACACTGCAGTAAGAGAAAGGCCCAGCATAGCTAATGCAATTTTCATATATTCGTATCAATTATTGCAATATTTCGTGCATAAAGCAATCATGGAAACTCGGGAGATAAAAGAGAAACTGGAACATTATGATTTCTACAAATCCATACCCCATATTTGCAAACAAACACAGAAGAGTTACGACATTTTTGCGGGCCAACAAAAAAGACACCCACTATTTTGCCAAGGGGAAGGAAAGGCAGAAAAAAAACGTTTCGCATAGCGTGAATGTGCGTGAATGGTGAATGAATTAGAGCGTAAACCCTGCGGGCGTCACCCCTCGATACACATTCGCGGAAAAAGAGAAGTGTAAAGCGAGGTCAAGAGCTGTTGTACCTGAGATGTCGCTATGACTGTCCATGCTAACTGAAATAAGCATAAACAAAGAGCTATATAAAAAGCTGCTCGCCGACCCAAGAATTTTTTCTTTCTTTTTTTTTTGGGGGGGGGATAAATTGGGGGAAATGAAAACGTTCGCTAACCAAGAAGAAATGCATAGTCCATTAACTACATTCTTTAATTTAATTTTACTTTCACAATCTTCCATGAAAAATAATTGAGTTTTACGAGCATACATTTTTTAACCACGTTTAGAGAAAAATTATTAGAGCTTCATTAAATTGTGATACATTATTTCTCGTCTTACTAAGCAGAAATTTTTTGTCTTTAGTCCCAGCCTTCCCTTACGCCATAGCTCTCATTTTCATGAATCCGTGTCTACAGCAGTTTACGTTTGCGGGGGCTAATTAGATCCTCTTACCACAATTTTCCCATTAGTCACCATTAAAATTTCTATTCCATTTATGGCTTGCCGTTTGCGATAGTGACGTCAAGTATTCTTTTGTCTGTTGTTGTTATTTCTAATGCCCCCTGGCGGGAAGTTCCAGACCAGGTCCATATAGGTTTCGGGCTGAAGTGTGCGGCTCTGGTTTATACAGCACCACAAGCGTCGAAGTCCGTCTTAGCTAGTTGCCACCTCAATTTTGACCGAGCACCCCTCTCACCAGGGGCGACATCTGGGGGAATCGTACCCTCTCCCACCGTCTATGACCTCATAGAGGGATTTTCCGGTCTATGGATTTAAAGTGTCCATATCCGGCCTAGATACGGAATTCTTTTGTCTGACAGGGAATAACTGATTTTCCTAAACAAAAGATGCATAACTTGCAGCCGAGTAAAAAATTGCATTATTATAAGATGCATTCTTTTCTTGGTCTGTTTGGGGTTTTTTTACACTCAAAATCACAACATGAGGGCATTATACCACTACTTTACCGTACCAATGTAACCTCCACAGAGTTCTTCTCAACATCGGAACCCCTTCGTTCGAAAACATTTCGGACTCAAACTTTCAACGTATAGACACAACATTTAACTGATATTAACAAGCGCTCACAGGATCGAGCGCATAGCTCTTCGACAGTGTTTCTCCCAATAAGGGATATTAAGACTGTTGTGTACTAACCCTGTTGGATTCGCTCACCTCAATGATAACGTATAGAGAAAATTTGTCTACTACTTACAGCTACATAAATATTGATAATCCAATAAAAATGGTATTTTCAGATAGCCTGGACTTTTTTGCACCTTGCAACAGGATTCATTTTATAAATTTCGTCCCCAAAAGGAATTTATCGGCGTTAAAAACACGCTATACTAGATTTTTCCCCCGGAATAATTTAAAATTTTAAATATTATTTGCATTTTTTTTTTTAAATGCCCCAAGGTGTAAGATTTCATTCGCTATTACGGAGCACATTTAAAAAAAATCTTTAAATCCAAGTCGGCAATCCTTCGACAAATTTTCTCCAGAGTTTAACACTGAGGTGAGCGAATCCAATAGTACACAGCTGCCTTTTAAGAACGTCCACCATGACTGAAGACCACGACTAGAGGGCAAAGCTCAATCTTAGTCGACAAGTGGAAATTTTATCTAAATTCAGATAAAATGAGAGAATTTGGACAGCATGGACAAACGAAACAAACAAATACTGGGTGCGTTTTGTGCCGTGTGAAGTTTATCTTTCGGGGAGAGATGTCGCAAGAGATAGGCGGAGTGTGTTAGCGGATAGGTTTATGCACCACACACACACACGCACATAAAACAAAACACACACAAAAAAATCTAATTTTGACATAGCGACAGCACGCATGGGGTGAATTCATCGTGACCTCGCCAGCTAAATTTTCAGTGCACGACGTTGATCACAAAATGACATTACTCGCCCCAAATTCTAAGTAGCATATTGTTTGCCCAACGCTTTGTTTAGTAAGTAATGGAAGTTTTAGAGTTAAAATGAACCAAGTCCATTTTTTAGCTACTTTGTACAAACTTTGCCAAGATACAGTGAAAATATCATATTTTTCAGTGCAATAGTGAACCAAGTCCGTAGTATAATTTTTTTACGTTTCTGTTTAATACAGAAAAAACAAACAAAAGCCAATGGTTAATTAATTACAGTTGTTTAACTCAGAATTCAATTTTCTCAAAATTGACTTTCAGGGACTTACTGGAATTCTGAGCCGTACGTGTTTATATATATATATATATATAAACACTATGATGCCAAAAGGAAGCGTAAGCGTAAGTCGAAAGAGGGAACGTGTTTTTACATAAAAAGCTCAATACATTGTTGTACCCCTTTTGCAAGGGGCGCGGTGGCCCAGTTGGCAAGAGCAGCGGGCCAGTGATCCGAACGTCCCTGATTCGATGCTCGTCGCTGCAAATCCACCACCGTCTTCACTAATGGTGACCGGGGCACGTAAAATATGGCGTGGCTGCAATGTCCTCCAAGTTCTCAAATTTACCTCTGGAGGTGCGGGGTCAAGTGTTCCGGTCTCGCCACTTGACTCGGTTCAAAATTACGGGACCGGTCATTTAGTCAAATCGGATTCCGACCTTTGAAGTGCTAATGCGAAACAGGAGCCGCACCTTCATCGCCCATAGCCTTTCGGGACTTCATCTGATGTTGCTGTCAGTCAAATGGCATAAGCAACAACAACAACAACCTAATTTGCATGTAATATTTGACTGCCTAGAGACTACTGTGTTTGCTTTTTGGCCAATATTCCGTATGTCTCAGTTCGTATTTATTTTTATTTCTACAGCACAGCTTGTCAAATAGCTCTTAGTGTATGGGGGCAGGGGGGGGGGGGGGTGGTCATTGTCACAGTTAGAGACGAAATAGGCGCTCTAGTCGTACCATAAGTGAGCGATGAGATAAGGATTCTGGGCCGGCAAATCTAATTTTTGTAAGTTTTCCTTCTCAAATCAGACCTCGGGGTGTGACATGGGGTTAAGTCATGCTAAAGGAAACAAAAGTACTGCCACGTTGAGGAAAGTGTAGAGTCATCTAAAATGTTTTTTTTTTTTTTTAAATTTCTTCTGAGAGTTCATAGCTGAGGGTAAAGCAATCAAAGGACTCATCCCTACTCAGCAGAAAGAGGCCTAAACCATAGCAGAATCTTCGAATTTTATAGTTTGAGAAATACAGATGGAAAGAAAACGTTTCCTATGCAAACGCTATACCCAGGCATGTCCATCCGACTGGAAAAGTATGAAGCTTGATTCATCTCTCCACATAACGATCGTCCAACAAGTGCGGCATCCCAGGTCGAGGTCTCACTCCAGTAATGCCGTCAACCTACCGTCTTCAAATGACATCTGCCACAGTTGACTGAGCGATGTCCAGAAGACAGCAATTGAAAGTAAAGATGTTGTTTGCTTAAGTAGCTTCCTATGGCTTAACCTCTTTGCAAATCCGTTCGCGCCATAGAGGATTTCAATGAAATTTAAAGTTTTGCTATGTGATCACGTTTGCTATCTAATACGCTAATACCTACTGCACATCTTGATTTTGTACATGCACGTTTACCTATATTTACAAATCAGGAGATATCATATTACGTTTGGCATTATAGTGTATATATATATATATATATATATATATATATATATATATATATATTCATTTATTTATACATATAGTGTCCTCATGTTAGATGAGGCAAGTCGCTTGTTGTTACAGCTGACAACACGTTTATTAACTTCCATAACAATCCTCAAAAGTTTTAACTTCCTCTAGACTAATAAATGCAACATACTGTAGAGACGAATATCTCCCGATTTCACGAGTTTGCGGTACTAATCATTACTCCACTACGCATTCTAGCATTTATCAGTCCTTCCTCTCTCCCCCCCTCCTTATAATATATTTGGCGAGTTCGCGAATGTAACACGAAACCTCACTTCTCGGGGCATATATTGCTGACCATTACATTACCGAACATCTTCCTGCTCTTCACTAAGGAGCATCACATAGAAATACAGAAGAAATAAAACAGAAACTTAATCCCATGTTAACATACGTGAATAAATTAATAAATACATTTATATATATATAAATATGTTTATTTATTTATTTATTTCTGTGTGTGCGTGTATTTGGTACTACACAGTCAATTACCAGAATTTTGTGTCGAGGATTATTACATGCCATAGACATAAAATGCTGATTTCCGTGAAATCATATGAAATACTAAAACTGAACTGAAGTTTTATCTATTGTCTTTTACAGATATATTTTACGCATCGAATGTGAATAGTAAGAACCGTTATTAAATTTGTCCCTGTTCTGTTTCCGTAGAAGTTCGGATCTCATTGATGCCCATTTTTGTTTACGAAGGCTAATTCAAAACAATGTAATAGATTAAGAAAAACTCTTCCCGTTGTATACACGGAATACTGGTTTTTTTTTTTCAGACTCTGCTCTCCCGTTTAGTTAAAACTAAATTCCCATGAATATTGTTTACAAACACACTGTACGGATCACGCTTCACGGAAAGTTCTCGATAACTGTTCTGGTAATCTGATCTTACATCATGGTAAGACTAATTCGCGGGTTTAGGGGCGCAAATATCTGTAAGCCTTTCGAAGACTTAACTCTTTATATTGCTGCTCACATTAAATCTATATATTTAAGTTGCTAAGCCGATTCTGTGGGCAGTCCCCTCATTTGGCAATATGTGTTAAATATAATTTGTGTATTAGTATTTATTATCCAGCCATCAAGTTTTGACCGGTACCAACTAGTATAAATAAAGTTATAAAATAAACTGAACTGCTAAAGTTTGGTCTTTTTTTCGATTTTCTACTACACAAAAAAAAAGACTGGTTTACACCTACATCAGTGAAAGAGGAAGGCAACAGTAAACTTCAGCCTGTTTCTGACGAGGCGGCTAGTTGATTCAACTAGTTGAACAGGCAGCTGTCAAGATCACGTTAGCGGCACTAGTGCAAGCTGGCAAACCGCCTGGGCGGACAAGTTGACTGCGTATGAAGGGGTTCGGGGAATTCCCCACTATTTGTTATGTGGCTACACACCTTATCAGCCGCCCATTCAGCTAGTTGAATCACTAACCGCCTCCTCTGAAACAGGCCTTACAGTATGTGAAGCTCTAGAAGTGAATTTACACTGCAGTAATTTTAGCAAATTTTGCAAAACGCGGTTATACAGACGACAGCAGAATACTTCTTTTTATAAACTTTAATAATATAAGAATAGCAATAGGTTTCAAAAATCCAAAAATATCTTATTTAATTATTCGAGCTGAACTCGACAAGAGTTATCCAGTCCATGAAAATCATCCCACAGAAAGCGAGGGTCGACTGTATTATTTCCTTCTTGAAGCTTATTATTTATGTTTCCACATTAAAATACAGAGAAAGATTTCTCGTAACATGTAAACAAGTTACATACTTGAACATAAATAACCCTTATGCTACGAATATTCTCACAGATTGTCCGCATTTTTAAAATTAAATGCTAAAATAATTAACCTTTACATCCAGTGCGGTAATTAAATTCCTACATTCTGTGCTGCTGCTCGCTTCAAAAATTTACCTTGGCAGCTTTTTTCTGTATAACATGCTAAAGACTCAGAATGCTGTTCCCATCCAACGTATATTTTGGTCGGATTAGTGTGATGGATTATCCGTTACACTGGAATTAATGTTGCATACACTCTGGCGCGAGGTTGCATTTATTTCTTCTTAAAAAAGGGATTTAGGGGAAATAGCGTGTCTAATGATGGCAAAAACAGAAACAGGGTAGCACCTGGAATCGAAAATGAGAAACTAACTGTATCATTTATGTAAAAAAATGATCGCGAAAATTGATGCTTAAAAAAAAAAAAAAAGATCAACTATAAACAGGATTTTCCTACTTTACACGTGTGTGTATGTTGTTGTTTACAACATTTCAGCCAGGCTGTTGCAAAGTTTTAGAGATTATACGATTCCTTCCTTCTGCATACAGATTGAACTAATTTCGTTAGAAATCTTTCTCTCACATTAATTCCCACGTATTAATTCTCACGCTTTTAAAGAAACCACGATGGTCACGATTACCTAAACTCCATTAGAAATTCATAATCCGATGTAAAACTACCGTATAAAAATATAAGCTAATTTTTTTGTCTTTTTCAATCGTTTTCAAAACTTTACATAGTTTTAAAGTAATATATAACCATGCTAATCAAATTTATATTTTGAAAAGAGATAAAATAAATACAAGCTATAGATTCCCTTCTAAGCATACAGGAATTTTTATATGTTGTCTAGTCTGTGAGTTTTGAAACAAAAGAAAAAAATTTACAGTAAAACGTGGTGTTATATAAAAACGCGCAAGTATTTCATAAATAAAGTTCTTCCATAATCTCTTCTGCACTTTTGGGTTGCATACAGTTTTCTTTTTTCTAGAGCAATATGTAAAGTTTTTTGAGCGCCACTTCATCTCAATCTGAGGTCACGCTTCTTTGACACGAAAGACCGAGTGACCTCTGGTGAAATCACACTACTCAAAGTTCTCTCTGGCCTCTTAGTGAGGCAGTGCAATCAGATATTATTGCAAATTCAAGTTGGACATAAAATATATAATTGTGGTAACATATTTGAAGGAAAGCGAAAACATGATGAAATGAGTCAGAAACGAATTCGATCATTGATATTCAGCAATAGTGAGGCAATATTTTTGCCTCATATCATTCGAACTTTCATCCAGGTCTGGTTTTATCCTAATAACTAGTATAATGAAATTTAAGGAGGATAAAAGACCTCTAATACAATAATTTCCCCATACTAAAGCGCTTTCAGTTCAAAATTCCGCTTAAACATGACCCAAAGATTTGAACCTTTTATTTTATAAAATGTTTGCCTCGGCCAGCATACATCTTGTAAAATAGAAGTAAACTGGGATATGAGGGGTTTATAAACTAGATTTCACTGGATAGTATTTGTTATTTTGACAAACGGAAAAACGCCTCTTTTTTCTTACACTTCAATAAAAGAAAAGGAAAAGAAAAGAAAAGAAAATTACCTCTGTGTAGCAGCACTACAACAGCTGACAAAAAATTGGCATAAACAAAGGAAG
This sequence comes from Dolomedes plantarius, assembly GCA_907164885.2. NCBI lineage: Eukaryota > Metazoa > Arthropoda > Arachnida > Araneae > Dolomedidae > Dolomedes > Dolomedes plantarius. The sequence continues at coordinate 86,152,697 of OU015492.1, forward strand.
TTTTTCGAACGCGATTGCACTATTTTAACTTTGGTGCCATAAAAAACCGTCCGAAGTTCATGAGAGTTTTAAACGCTGAAATTATCCGACTTCTAAAATCACTAGACGCCATTACAAGCATTAAAGTGTTAAACTCAATAAAGCCTATCTAATTGGCATACACACTGATGTATCTCTCGTTCGCAGACCATCATCTGACAATTGCTTCCTCCAACAATTACAACCACTATCACGTTCACTTATTCTCCCCAAGTGTCAGCTCACATCGTTACATCTTCCTGGTTCACTGCAGTACGACAATTAACGCTTTCGATTTTTTTTTTTTTTTCCAATTCGCATTTGCTTTTCCTTTCTTTTTTTCCCCCCTCAACCGCGCTGAAGTAATTTCGACGTCCCCGCGCCATGAACGAAGAACAAGTGTGGATCGTTCACCTTTTTCTTATTGTTTTCTTATCGGCTTCAAGTTATTCTTCTCTTGTCGATTGGCTCTCGTTTTCTACTACAAGCGTCGTGCCGGGGGTTTACTTCCGGCAATCCGTGTCACTTTGTAACGATCTTATAAATGCAACCGCAAACTGTTTCAGAGCCAACTTGGAACTTGAAGCATTCAATTTGGATCTTGAAAGTGTCAAGTTTCAAAGATTACCAGAAACTTTAATTCTTCTAGCGACCTTGGCTAGAAAGAAGGCAAGGTCATCGTCATCAATTTATGCAGTCTCCAGCAACTTTTATTTCGTCATTTGTGCCATCAGTACTAAATATCTCTCTCTCTCTCTCTCTATATATATATATATATATATATATATATATATATATATATATATATATATATATATATATATATATATATATATATATATATATATATATATATATATATATATATAGAGAGAGAGAGAGAGAGAGAGAGAGAGAGGGGGGGGGGGCGGTAGATAAATAAATAGATAGATGTGTTTGTCCATATGTGATTATGTATGTATGTGTATACATATGAAGACAAAAAGAGAAATGATAAAAATTAAAATCGCATCGATGATAGAGGAAAAAATTATAATAATTTTATGGGACTTGTAACGCATGGTTAGAAATGGAACTTTTGCACAGCACTGTGGTAGTTCAGCTGGCCTCAAGGCTTGTAGACCCAAGTTCGAACCATACGGCCCAGCAATAACACCATTCCCTTATGGATTTCTCTAATTTTTTACATTCCTCATAAGGTACCATCAATAACTTTAAGAGGTTTTAGATTTCCATTTTGCGTTTCAAAAATTGGTCGACCTTTCACTTTTTACCGAGTTTTCTAGAATTTTGAAACTTTAAAAGAACCCTATAAAGTTTGCTCATGGTTACATATGCACAATGACTTGTATACACCGTGTAATAAACACATTTGTGAAAACTCTTCTTTGTTCTCTTTCCATGAAAGCATTTCTTTTTTAAAAACTGCACGTAATTATAAATATTAGGGGAATGACTTGGAACTTACTCGTGTCTTATTCTTCAATGCAGGCATAGCACATAGAGATAAATCCGTAATCGGGATCTGAAAAAAAAAATTAAGTAAACAAACAAAACAGTTAAAAACGATTTGCAAACAAAAGAGTTATTACAGGTATGATTGAAAATTAAAAATTGAAATTTTCTTTTATATTTCATATTTTTAACCCATCAAATTATTTTAATGAATGAAACACAACAGTAGTTTACCGATGGTAATTCATATTCAAAGCAACTTTTACGATTTGAGCTTCCTAATAGTTTTCTGCACAGACATGAATATTTTGTTTCATATTTGGAGTATAGTAGTTAACGTGAGTGTCACCAACACACGCAGACCATTATATGCACAAAATTCAAAACAACCCAAAAGCGAATACTTTACATCAGGGATTCCCAACGGGGTCAGGTGGACCTCTTGGGAGTCGATGGAAGTTTAAAAAGGGTTTATAGTATTCCAGGGGTCTATTGGGGGTCTATGATAATTTTTTCTGTTTTAAAATTTCATTTATTTTTTTAGGAATGCAATTATTAGATAATAATATCCGTTTTAATATGTATAAATACAGATTTGCATAAGGCGGAGTGATCCACGCATCTAAAGTCGAATGTCATGACGCTTTTGTATAAGCCTCGAATGCCACCGTCGGCTTTTATTTGTGTACCAACACTAGGCAAAACTGGGGAAATCCACTGGACCTTAAACAGCACATGGGTCCTTCCGATGAAACCAATCAGAAGCAGTTTCGTTTTTTCTCTTGGCGATGTTTGTGCAATTACAATCTGTGTTTCTGAAATCTTCTTTCTACTTGTGAAATTAAAAATGAATATTTTGTTGTTTCTAAAAGTTTGTTCATATTCTTAGTCAAATTGTTATCTTTAAGTGTTTTGTGTGCAATTATTAGTATTCTAATTACGTTGTATGTGTATATTATAAAGAAAAATGTGAGGGAGTCGATGAAGTAAACCATTCTTTTAAAAGGGGTCGATGTAGGAAAAAGGTTGGGAACCCCTCCTTTACATTGTTTTTAAAAATCTTACAGCGGAAATATAATTGGCAAACTGATAAGATTTGCAAAACCAATAACCATAAATAAACACTTTCGATAACTCGTTTGACACCTAGGCCCCCTCCGCTTTCGCGTCTCGGCCCATGAATCACCGAAGACCAGTCGCTACGTAGCAATACCTGAATACGCAGTGGAGGGTTATTTTCCCAAGTTCGGTGACATTTTTCATTGCTGTGGGCTGTGGGGCTCGAGGATGCCGGACAAACGGTACAGATCTGACATCCACTCAAGGCACCCCAAGCCCCCTACACTTTAGGTAACTCTAAACTCCACATCAGACCCCCACGCTTTTGCGTATCAGCAAGAGAAAGATAGCAGGTCGCGCCATAACAACCCCAACAGCACTAAGTCCGGAGGACGAGCGCAATGACTAATTTGCCACCAAGTCGGAATTAAAAAAATTAAAAGTTAAACCTCACAAAAAGGGGAGAGCAACAGGAAAAATAAAAGAGGGAAAAATAAAAGAGAAATTAATACACTTTAGGTAAATTAAATGCAAATTTTTGCTCTATAACTCGTGAAAATTTTGTTCCAATAAAATTATTTAATGACTAGCTTATAATACTTTGTCATGCATATAACAGGAACGTAAATCACAAGACTTAGTTGCTCACAATACTTTGGGGTTTAAATACTTTTACCAAAGAAATGGGCAAAAAGAACTGATACTCTTGTGGCGTTGAAAGATGTGTGTAGAGGTTTATTTAAAACTTTATATTTATATTTACTTATTAATTAAAGTTAGAATTACTCTTTACAATCTTTAAAATCAATTTACTTCAAGAGTTGCCATTTGGCCGTTAGTGGTTAGTACATTTTAAGATAGATGGTAAGTTGCGTTGTGTTATTTTTAAATGCAATAACCCATAAACAATTAATAATTATAATTAACACTGGTTCGAACTGAATGCTTCACTGTGGTGAATAATGAGCCAAAAGAAAAATGAAATTAAATCTAATAAAATTACTTAACCTTGGAGAGCACCTAGAAAATAAAATTATTTCACCTAAAAGAAAAAGCTTCAATTCTGCTGAAATAAAAATAAAACCTAAAGCTGAAAATCAGAAAATTTACTAAAAAGGCAAGGACCGACATGACACCACTTTACAAACTAACATAACAATTTATTTAAGAATTTCCCTGACATTATAACAAACAAACTCATTAACTCCAGATCTTCTTAACATTATTCTGACAACCAAATTCAATTGAATAAATACAATTTCGTTTAAATGAGTTCTACTCTCCATAATACAAATAATTATCAATAAAACAATGCAAATAAGTGAAGTGGCTGGCGAATCAAAAAAACTTCTAAATGAAAAAGTGATGAGAAAAAAACAAAAGTAAAACTATAGAAAAATTCAGTAAACCAAAAAAAAGGAAATTAAAACTATATTACCCAATTAAAATGCTGCAGCACAAAAAAAAAACTATTATTTTAAAAAATCATGAGGGGAGCCTTAACGCCATTTTCTAAAGCGTGCACGACGCCAAGACATGAACGTCGTCGGACCTTTCCGTACAGCCATCATCTTTTTTATCAAGGCACTGGGGTCAGCTCCCAGCCTCTTCGCTCGCCTCTCCCCCTCCGTGTCCACTTGCACCCTCCGCCCCCGAGTTGACGCTCCTTTTTTTCACTTTGTATTCCGCGGAGAGTAAGAAGGTCCAATCCGCTCCGTCAATCCCGGACGAGGAAAACGCTGAAATTCGGAATTAGCCGAAGGAATCTCCTCTCCGACTCATTGTTGATTTTTTTCATTTTCTTATTTCACATAATTGTTGGTGACTTATTTCCTCCTTGAAAACTTACAGGGCCTCTACGAATCATTGTATTCAACCGCGTAGGGAGCGCCTTCGTATCTGCTTGGCTCATCAACATTCCAAACGTCCCGAAGGGGAGGGTGTCCGTGACCAGTCGTTATCGGATGTCTCAGTTTACGATCAACTGACAAAAAGGGGTTCTCAAAAGGAAGGATTTAAGAAAAGACACACTATAATTTTGTATTCATTCATTTAATAAAAAACCCAAAAATTCACCAGCGTACCAGCCACTTCACAATTATTTCAAAATAAGGCTTATTAATTTATCAATATTAACAATAAGGTATAACCTGTGATGATCTATTTCAAACTTAATTCTTCTCAATGTCAAAACATTTAGAGAAACTTGCGCACCTTCTCCAAATGCGATGACATTAATCAAATCAATTAATATCTGATCACCACAAGTATAACCCTTACATATATTTAGCAGAGGCTTAATAAATTGATTAAAACAAAGCACAATCGTTACTAAAATTTACTTACTTTACTAATTTATTTATCTGAATACCCGATATTAATATTAACTTTAATCACTTCCAAAACTATTAATTATCATCACAACACTCTTTCAAACGATACTGATAATCGGTGTTAATGTTATGGATACTTTTCCGCCATCAAATGTGTTTGTATGAATCAACAAATATTTTTATTGCTTTAAATAATGATCACATTATATAGTACTTCCTTTACAAATCAATTTCAGCCTCCAAATCCCTCCCCCCGCATATGGTGTTTCACTCTTTGGGATCCAACCCGGAACAAAAACTGAGCGCCTTACTACAAGTTAGATCGATAATTAATCATCCTCAGAGACCTCCAGTTTACCATCGTGGTACAATGCAAAGTAATTCCATTGAATAGGCTGCTTAGGCCTGTTCAGAACAAAACAACTATCAGTAATTTTTCAAGGGGCAAATTAACTAACAATAATTATTTTCATGACAGATATTGTTCCATAACACATAAATTACTTCCGCAATGAATATTAAGTGAAAATGAAAAAAAAAAAATTCCCAGAATTCGCAAATGAATAAGATCCCACATAACACGCCCTTCTCCGCCACTTCGACTCGGCAACAAAAGAGTGGGAAATCCTCAAACAATCGCAAAGTGCTTCGCTTCACGATCCATTGAGTATTAAAGCAAACATCTTATGCCGCTGCATTACTATCGGTTTCATTAAAACAAAGAGCACTTACAAGGCATTCGGGAGAAGAAAAAAAAAAACTCAGTTCCGAGTAGACGTCCAGCCTAGCGTATGAAACATACAATGAACACGTAACGCCAACGTAGTGAACACGTTCAAAACAAACAAAGCTTTCGGAAGGGAAAATAAAATAAAAAAGCTGCGAAAAAAGCCAGAGAAGCTCCCTCCAAGCATAACTTGGAATCAATGACTCTTATAAAACTTCCGCTAAGCAGGCCTTTGTTGCGTTTAGTTCACAATTATAACCAAATACGGAGTTCCCGTGGGTTCCCGTGTCACGGTGAACGGTCTGAACGTAAAACTAGGATCTGTTAGTGATTATGAAAACGCGAGTTTAGTTTTGGAAAGATAAGATACTTCCTTAATTGATTTTATGCGTTAAAAGGGGGGAGGGAGAGAAAAAAATGTCTTTGTCCTTGTTTCAAGAACGTTTAGGGATCGAAGGCCGGAAGCGGTATTCGAATCCGGGTCTCTAGACTTCGATACGATGCTCAACAATCACGGCGATGTGAAGAACCCATTTTTCGAATATTCTTTCTGAATATTTTGACGATATTTTTGTGATGAAAACCTAGCAACATTATGAAATTTAGGGCATTTTTTAACATTATGAAATCTAATTTTTATGGCTAGCTGAAACAGGTAACTTTTAATTAACACCGCGTTTCCCCGAAAATAAGACCTAATCGTAAAATAAGCCCTAGCATGATTCTGCAGGATACTCGTAATATAAGCCCTACACCTAAAATAAGCCCCAATTAATATCGGGCGCCAGACTTATTGCCGAATGACCAATCGGAGTGCAGTCACAACACACGTACGCGCTTGATAGCGAACGAACGTGATTGTAACTTATTAAAATCTTCATAATTCAATACGTCGTGTGTCGTAACGAACGTACGTAATGCAATCGTGTGAAATAAAGAAACGTGTTCTGAATTTTGTGCCTGCAATTTTTAGTCTCTTTTGTGTAGCCCATCATTCTCAACAGTTTTTGTTAGAAGTCGCAAGAAATTCAGGCCCGAATTCGGGGTTTGGAGATTTATGACGATGTTCTAGAAGAAGACGACATGCATGTACTTAAAATAAATGTAAACTTTTGTACATGGAAAAATAAGCCCTAATGCGTCTTTTGGAGTAAAAGTTAATATAAGTCTAATTTTCGGGGAAACACGGTATCGAATAAAATAAATCATAACATTTGAATACATGCAGTGGTGATATATACTGCCCCACTTTAATTCTGCTCTAAGAATCAACTGGATGGAGATATGCAATTAACACATTAATCCCTAATTAAAATTAATTAAAATTTACTTCATTAAATACATCTTCCTGTTTTGTTAATGTGACTCTTTTATTTAATCTCATACGGGTGCAATGAACCTCAAAATGAAAATAGCCTCGATAGCGACAGGAAAATATCTCTACAAGCGAGTCCAAACTTTAGGAGTAATCCTGATGACTTCCTTTCAGTACACTTACAAATGATCTTAACATGCATGAGATTCAACAAATCGCCAGATTAAGGACGACAAATACGACATAATGCATCAAAAAAGATAGATGTTTTGTCTTATCCCTTTCGCGGTTCCTGGAAACACGCGAATTGCATCATGTCCGATGGCCTCTGCTTGAAGAACTCTGTGCTACCGTACATCGAAGGTTAAATACGAGGAAAATCTACGTGGGTATTTGATAGTGATTTGTTTTATTCAAGCGCGAGAGAAACAGGATACATCATTTATCATTCTAGTATACTTTCCTCTGAATTAAAATGTAAATCTAGAAGAAGACAAGAGAAACATTTTGATGGGTGATATCGTTCCGGCGTAAAACAAACAGGTTTTTTTTTAATTTAACATGTGAAATAAAAAAAGAGGGGCATGGGGAGGGAGGTGGTCTAGGCCCTCAATACAGAATTATCTGAAATTAAATAAAACTTCAAAAATTAACTAGGATGAGAAAAATTTAATAATTGTTTCTAACTTCAATAACACCAAAACAGTCTTTTCTTCACGAACAGTTACAAAGTAACAGCATATAACGATCTTATGGTGTGGCTACTGATTACACGCTTTCCTCTTCATTGCAATATATTTTTAACGGCTGAACTTTTACAGCCTCGGGAATTCGATTCGAGTCCTTCCCCGTTATAGCTATTTTTCCGTTATTCGAAAAGTTATTGTTTCACTGTTCTCTGTTTACAACTGTTCGTTTGGATTCGGATTTGCACCCGAGTGAAAAGGCACCCTGTAACAAACATCTGTCGTAAGCAGTAATTGAACCCACGCATAAAGGCTTCCATGCCAGCGTATTGACCACTAGCACAACCCGACAAAGTAAGACAATCCCATATTGGAAATTCCTTACCCTCTTTCTTCGGCCGCAGACAAACAAAATGTTGATTTTTTTTAAAAACTACTCAGGACATTTATATTGCCATAGATTTTGCCATCGATGTTCTTGTTTCGGGATTCAAAAATTATTTCTTCCACTAATGTTCGTTACAGCGGACCCCTTTAACGATCGTTTCTACCTGGAACGGGATCTGAACCCGAGCTTCTGGATTTCGATCACAAGACCCCGCAATGTGAAGAAATTTCATACCGTGAATTCCATTACTGATAACCTGTATTTCCCAAAGAGAATATTTTTCTAAAAAACCTCCCTGATATATATATATATATACATACATGAGTACGAGTGTTTGTGTCAGTGTGTCCGTGGATGATAGTGTGCGCATATGTGTATGATTCCATACCTGTGAACATACGATGCAATATCAACATGTAAACATAACTTAAAGGCTTAACTGGCGATTAAATGTAATGTGACCGCACAAATAACACAGGCCAACGATGAAAAAACTTTGAATAAATTTGCCTTGTGGTTTTTAGTGTGCTGAAACCGAATATGCCAATAAAAAAAGCCGTATCACCCACCATTTTTTCCCGTTTCAACTCTCAATATTTAAAGAAATGACATTTTTAGCGAATTCAACGCCATAAGCTAACCACCAGCAATGTGGCTTTACCAAATACCCGTGTTTTTTATATGACTGGGACGGTAGGGCAAGGGATCAACACTGGTCCAGAAAAATCTGGCATGCAAGAAAATCTTTAAAGCCTGGGGAGAAGAACATTCTGCGCAAGAACCTCGTGGACCCAGAAAACATTCTGCTGCCACCTCTACACATAAAATTAGGCCTTAATGAAACAGTTTGTGAAAGCCTTACCCAAAGATGGAGAATGTTTCAAATATCTCTACGAGAAGTATCCTCATCTATCAGGAGCAAAATTCGAAGAAGGCGTGTTTGTTGGGCCTGAAATCCGAAAAATGATGTGCGATCACAACTTTGAATCAAAAATGACTTTAAAAAGAGAGGGAGGCTTGGGTATCATTCAAGCAGATTGTGACTAAGTTCTTGGGCAACAAAAAGGACCCACATTATATTTCTATTCAACATGCTGGAAAAGTTCAAAAAGTTAGGTTGTTTGATGACCTCAAGATTCACTTTTTGAACAGTCACCTTGATTTTTTCCCAGACAATTTGGGTGATGTCAGTGAGGAGCAAGGGGAGCGGTTTCATCAAGATATTAAATTGATAGAAAGACGGTATCAGGGCCGCTGGAATACCAATATGATGGGAGACTACCGTTGGTCACTTCACCGACAAGTTGAGCAATCGATTCACAGGCTAAAAGCAATATCAGGAGCTTTAAGGAGAAGAGGGAAAGGAAATATAAGCCAAAGCACACATAAAATGTATGTACTCGTAATAAAAAGGTATTTTCATGCTTATACTTGAATAAAAGTTTGTTTATATTGTAATATTTATTTATTTATTTTTATTTTCTATGGTATGTTCGGCTAATTTTCTACTTTCCGATAAAGTCACATTGTGACGAAAATGTGGGTGATAGAAAAAAAGTGAGGTCAGGTACGGATTCAGCACCAAAAACTACATAAGAATCAGCTATTAACGTTAAAAAAGTTTTCAAAAAGTCATTTTTCGTTGGCCTGTGTAATTCAAAAAGAAATTTTTAGATTCTTTTAATACACAATCTTTCATAACAATTATTACATTGACTGTAGATTTCTGGTTCCGCATTATAAGCAACTCCTTAAAAAAGGAAGTCAAAGCCATCGCAAAGTAAAGCGCTCAAAATTCCGACATTAGCGTGCCTGGTTTAGTTCTTAATTTATGGGATCCCACGGTTACGGTTAGTGACAGGTATGGTTCCTGCGTCGGTCAGCGACACAGAGGCCGGTCAACGAGAATAACAAATCCGTAACGGAAGTTCTCAACTTCTCTGAAGTGTGAAACGTTCCATAACAGAACGTGAGTTCAAGCTATGCTTCATTTTAAATCCAAAGAAAACATTTCATTTTCATTTTATTTTCATTTTATGATACAGTTTCATTTTATAAAATTTATGGAGGCAAGAGTAGTCAGAACTATATCAGTAATAAATATACCATTTTACATTCTATGCTCTACTTTTAAACTCATTTATTTATATATATATATATATATATATATATAAATTTTGAATTCATGTGTAACCATTTTCAAGAAAAATCTACATACAAAACATGGGTCTGACTAGAGATGAGACGGGCAAGGGCCCCATATTTCAAAATAGTTCTTGTTCCCGGACGATCACGGGCCCAACTAGTATTGGAGTTCAGGAAATAAAATGCACTCAAAATTCCAAACTATGTTCAGAAATGCAGCTTTCTACTCCCTCTCCCCCCCCCAATAAAAATCTTTTAAAATATTTTAGAGTATGTTTAATATTGACATAACACTTCTGTAAAACACTTCTTTTCTTTACATAATTGCTTTAAAGCGCTGCCTTCTCTGTAGTACACAAACTGCAAAAGCTTCGGGCCTGAAGAGATCAGTTCTAATTAAAGTCTAATTTTTATGAGCTCGAATGGAATGGGATCATGAAAACCGAGACCGAATGTCAGAGGCATGCACACATGGTGGTGCTGTGCCCATTCTTAATTGGGAAAAAAAAGCCTTTCCGTATGCGACCAATTTAGGAAATTATTAACATGCCGTTAAACAGGTAGTTAACGGACAGTTCAAAGGGAGGTAATTACAGCCACCAGTGGGATCAGATGCTCTGACCACACTAACTGACCGGTAGCCGCAAGAGCTTTCCCGCACTGATCCAGAAGCTTCTAGAATGATCTGGATTTTCTGAAAGATGGGGTATATAAAGAGTAGAAAGAAAGGAAAGAGAGACAGAGAGAGAGAGAGAGAGAGAGATGAGGCAACTGAAACGTGCATACTGTCTCTATGCTGAACTTTAAATGGAACTGATTTCTGACTCTTTTCTCTGGTTTTCGAAGGATTGATTAATACTGGAAATTTTGTACTTTTGATTCTGTGAATATATATGAACTAGCTGAAAACCCGAACTTCGCTACGGGGTACATTCAAATTAAATACAACGGTCAATGTATGCAATTAATGCCAAAAAAAAAAAAATTTATATTATATATATATATATATATATATATATATATATATATATATATATATATATATATATATATATATATATATATAATAAATACGACGATCACTGTATACAATTCATGTAAAAGAACAAAAAAATATATTTATAAAAAATTGTAAGGGATATTTTTATACACAAAATAATGCAGAAGAAAATATTCAAATTAAATGTAATAGGACATACTAAAGAATATAGTACAGTTAATATAGTACAGTTTCAGGAACATAATATATTTTATTATATTTTAATATTTTTTTGGATAATGTCTAATCGTCTGCCGCATTAGCAAGAAAAAAAATATTTTTCGTATATTTGGTTGTTATGCACGTGACGATAAATTTATTTAAAGTACCAGAAAAAGAAATCACGTGATCAGCATTTAATAAATTGAATTCTAAAAATTAATCTTTAAAAATTCCCCAAAAATCAGAAAATGGAGGTAAAGATTCGAAAAAGATCTCATTTTAAAGGAATTTTTATGATCTTTCTCGTGATATAAATTTTATATCCCTCAAATTATTATTTTTAATGCAAACTTAAAAAAAGTTACTAAAACAGCTTAAAAATTTAATTTAAAAAAATCTAAGAATTTTTGAAAAATCTTTCTTAGTGCACCCCTACACTATAAGAAGAATCGCCATGCAAAATTTCAGCCCTTTAGGTCCAGCGGTTTGGTCTGTGCGTTGTATGTCAGTGAGTCAGTCAGTTACGGAACTGTTTTATATATATAGATAAATCAAGATATATGAATATATGCAAGGAAGGAGTGGTTTCCGTGTCCATGGAAACCATAAACAAGCTACTTAACCACGAGGTTCCGACACCGCACTTACCTTCATTGAAAATTCATTAAGAAATAACTTTTATGAAAATGTTTGTTATGGTACCAAAAATTAAAAGTAATCTATAAATATACGCTTAAACTTGCGGGATATAATACCTGATAACTTTAAATATTTATTTCTAATTTTACCTAGAACAAAGGGAAAGTTTATGCGTGCCCTGAATAACTGTAAAGATATTGAAGGATACGTATGTGAACTGCAGCCAAGTGCTAGCCAATCCCAAGATATCAACAACTGTGCTGAAACAGGCATGAGAGTTTAGATGAGAAGGAATACTTTGAAATTAGTTGACATTTAGAAGGGATGGGGTATGAGACTAAATTTTAAAAAGTGTAGCCCCGAAATAAAGTCGATCAGCAAAAGTAATTACAATTCTATTATCATGTGCGTTTGTGTGAGTGAGTGAAACATCGTTCGTATATACATTGGATTGAGGGGTATAAATCTAAGCTTTTAGTAAGAAAATTATTCATAGATCGCATATATGACTGGTGATTTTTGCCCTCTTCCGGTAAAAAACTTTTCGTACCCCTGTTACCTTGAGGTGAAAGTAAAGTATCTATGAGAAATAGAGCATATACAAGTTTGCATAAACATATGTATGAATGAATCCATAAATGTCTAAAAACTGCCTTACCACAATACATTCGCTGCAAAAGGTATTTTGTAGCGAGTGTATTAAACAAGTGTAAACTTTAAAACAGCAAGTAGCTCTATAGATACAAGATATAAATATAGTATGTGGAACAACCATATACAATTTTTCAAACATTATAAATATATGCAAAAATAAAGCTTTGAATCTGAGCACGCACTATTTCCACAACACGTTTATATCTTATTCAGTCAGTACCTCTGTCACAAAAAAGAAGAAAAAAGTGTCTACAATGACACTTTCACCCAAAAACGTTTATATCTGTTGCAGCCGGTAGCTCTTTCACTTAAAAAAAAATCCTGAATACAATAAAATATCTAAAAATACGAGGCATGATTTTGTGAATCTTTGAAGAGCGAAGTTTTTCCTTAGATACCGAGGAAGATTTTTATACGGCCAGAAGCTTTTACGCCCATAAAAATAGCTCAAATTAAGCAACGTTTATTTTCAAGACAAGATGAAAAGCCCGCCAATGATGGAATATGTCACTTACTAAATAGGTATGAATTATGTACACAAAGCTGGTGTATCTGCCTGTCATTCTCAACGGTTCAGGGAGTTAAAAATAGAGCTGTTCCGCTTTTCTAGTCATGAAATTAGTGATCACGCCAAGACGTCGGTTGTAAGCATGCCTGTTAATACTACTCTACGCTAATGACAATCCTTGTAGAAAATTATTTCAAATTCTCAGTGTTTCAGGCGTAAAAGTTAAAAGAATGCTAATTTTTCACAATAAATCAGTTTAACGACATACATACAAATTACCTTAAAAAAAGTAACTTTTGAAAGAACGAGTTACAAATGACATCTGCAAACACGTTTTCAAAACCAAGCGATATTCTAGCTCTATCATCTTTCGCTCGGAATACAAATCCTCTTCATATTTACTCGCAAAAACAGCAGAACTATACATTTGTCATCATTAAGTCTTTAATATTTAGTTCCGCTTCTCTTGGCAACACATACGTGCGTCCCCATGACGACCATTAGTATGTCCTTTTTGCTGGATTCAATGCCGTCGTCCAAGTGACACAGTTCTATCCAAAATGGAATGATATGCAGTGCCTGGAACAGTGTGGTAAAGAAAGTTTGGGGAAAATCAATAGCTTCTTTAGAGGAATATAACAGAAAGCTAACCAATTATTTCGGTAAAATGTTTTTTATGTAGTAGAGAGCGTAAGATATACGTTCAAGCAATTTTCAAAGAACTTGCTTCATTAAACAGTTAATCACCCTAATAAAACAACGGCTGATTAAACAAATACATCAAACTTTTAAAGGAAATATTTCCTTCCTCATTATTCCAACAAGGAATAAAATAATCCACCACACAAAATGGATAAACTATTTTGCAGACTACCGATGAAGCTTTACACAAAGTTACGCTGTTATGTACATATATTATGCAGGATGCTGCTTGCGTGTAAAATAATTGTGCCTGCGGAGCCTTTAACGTATGTCGCCGATGTCGTAACTCTACAATTCAACCGTTAAGTGGTATATCATGTGGGATGTGAAAGTTAGAACACACAGGTTGTCCCACCATGACTCCCTGCTGTAACGTTTGAGTAGTTAGCAGATAACACCGTGACAAATGGTACTCGAAAAATAAAATTTTCCCATAGCCCTCTTCGGACAGACGGTCATCAAAGCGGCACCCGAACGCTGGAAGGAAAAGTAGTGGACCATAAGAAACCGTTTAACCAATTAAGATGGTGTGTCTGTGGGGGGGGGGGGATTCAGCGATGTCTCAAGGAAATAATAAAATAAATAAATAGAAAAGTATGTTAATGCAAACATTCTGAGTCATAGATCTCCAATATGTAAGAGGAAAATGTAAAGAATAGTTACTGAAAGATGAGAATGTCTCACATCACCGGCATGGTTCATTTGACAAAAGACCAATCTCGGGGTTTAGAGACCGGTGTTCGAACCTATACACAGAGAACCCCAATGACGTCTTTTGAGAGCAAAGAAATGCTGATTTCCCTTTCGATTTTTATAAATCATTTACAGTGTTTGTACAAAATTGTTACTTTACTCACATTAAGAATAATTTAAACAATTTTCCTGACAATATTGGAATTTTAAATATTATTCCAAAAACTGAAATAAGGATTTTAACAACACACAGTGAGAGTAATTTAAGTTTCTGAATATTTTAAAGAATTTGAAAGTATTTTTGAAAGTGTGTCTCTAACGGTAACACAGTAATTTTGTTAAACACAGAGAAAACACATCTTCCCCAGAGAAGAAGTAATAGAGGAAGTTGCCCTGAGTAATAGCGTTGGTAAGAATTCAAACTAAAATTCAAATGAAATTCACTTAAGTCGTCGCAAAATGTTAATGACCAATGTAAACAGCATACTGAGAATTTGAAAGCAGGATGTTATAAAACTTAAACCACTGTTTTTAAAAAAAGTTTCCCTCGTAAGAACAAAGACGAAGTGATAGCCACTTGCTACTAGGCCTAAAGATTCATCAATCTTCTCATAAACATCCTCAACAAGTTGTATAAGAAAATCACCGTAATAAATATACTATTGTTATATCACGGAAAAGAAACACGAAATAAATAATTGTAATGGGTTATATGACGGTTCGAAATATAATCCGAAACAAGCGGGAACAAGCTGTATTACCTACTTTTTTTTATCTTCCTTCACTGAGTATCCACTGGATTTTATGTGTGGACACCCAAGAAGCTCTTTTGACGGGATCCCATTGTTTCCAGTCCCTATTACGCAGACCATAACTACATGGCCCGAGACAAAAAAAAACATATCTTTGCGGTGATTGAAGTCAACGAGATGGACTCTAATGGCGTTTCACAATGATATGGAAGAAGGATAACAGAAAAGATTCCATCAGTAGGCTATACGTACAGTCGTTTAATTGAAATGGAGCAAACGTTTATAGAGCATAATTTGTGTAAAGCTTTCGAATTGGAAGTGTAAAGCTTAGAATTGGAGAAAATTTTGGCGAGTAATTGCTGAACACGCGCTAATTTTCAGTGAGCACTGGCAGCAACCATAGTTCAAAGGGTTAGATGGGAGCCTAAGCGATAACAGTTGAGAGTGGGTGAGCTAGATTAGACGTTGCATTCCTAAACTCCCCAGTAAAACGTAATCAAGGAGAGTCGACCTACAAAAGGTCATTAAATCGTTCTAATGATACGCTTCTGTATTTAAATCCTCCCTGTCCAACTAAAGTTCTAAATCATTAGGGTGGAAGCTAACGTTTTGATTTAACTCATTCCAAAAACTGTGACTCACGGAGATTCAAACCCGAGACCTTCTATTGATTTTACACAAGCTCTATCCCGATATACACCACTAGAACTTGGTTGGACTTCAGACTCGCTGACAAACCCTCCAGGCGAATCTACTTATTTTGTTCAGACGAAATTTTAAAAAGATTTATGCTAATTTTTATCACACATTTCAACTAATTTGTAAAGGCTCACCTGTCCTGACACTTCGGAGACATATTTTGACCGAACAAGCTTTTTAATCCGTTACACCACCACAATTCGCTCGCTGAACCTCACAAAATGTTCATTTTTGTTCAACATTTAATAAGTCAGCAGTTGCTTAAATTGGTCAAGCATTGAATTCTTTGCATCACTAGGCAACCTGTTACGACGAGCAAACTTGTGTTTGTATGAGGAAGGTTTAACTTTAATTGTTATAACCTACCGAAGATTTTTATTTTTTTATATGGCAGCTATTTTATATATATATATATATAATCATAAACTATTTTCTATACATTTTAAAGTTAGGATGAGAATGTGACAACTAGTTTGGTGTCTTTCTGGCACCATGAGATGGATGTATTTTCCGTAGGTCCTTTTGTGGGGAAATATACATCAAATGTGAAATCGCATTACTACTCTCTAACAAAAGAGTCGATTTGGATGAGGAAACGAATAACTTAGAAGATTAATAGAATCACTTAGAAGATAATTGATTCACCGAGAAGATTAGGCGACTTTGACAGTTATTTATCATGCCCTTCTCTAACAGTTTCCGCAGATAGTCATAAGTATCGAAAAGAACTGTTATTTCATCATTTCCTAAATTCGCATGTAAAGAAGTATTCCTTTTCCTTAAATAATAAAAAATTGTTGATTTGTGAGGTTGTCCTTTCCAAATTTAATTAAATTAAAGTGTCATTGAAATTCAATTCTAGTTAATTAAAAGCTCATTTTTTTCAAATGTCCTATGTGAATCGTTTGAACTAGTTTCTTGTAACATGTCGGGTATCGATGCATAAATAGTTTTTATACCTCAAAGTGTTAATCCATACTTTTACTACATTTTACAGAGATACAGAGTATCAGTAAGAGGTGGGATAAATACCAAAAATAGTGTTGGTCCATAAGTAAGGCTTAAAAAATATTTATATGTAAAATTATTTCAGCATCAACGACGAGTTTTACAAACCTAAAAGTCATTAGTCTTTTAAAGTCTACGATGAGTCGGATTTCAGTGTTTAGAGGTAGCGGTGAAAAATGAGGGGAGCATAACTTAAATGGCTTTAACAGAACTTTTAAATGGAAAATAAAAGATTTAAAATGAAATATAAGTTTCATGTAACTCGTCTATATCCTTAAAATTGTTTTAGTTTAACTTCTTGATTTTTTTAAAATAAATAGTACATCATTGAAAACTTTTATTCATTAATATTAATATAAATAATTATATTAAAAGAGTAAGTATGAATAGATAAAACTAAAACTAAACTCATGGCGCAACAGTCCGCTGTGGGTGAAGGCCGGCTATCTCCGCTTTCTTGACCGTGGGCTTGGGGTGCCATGTCTCAGTCAGTTGGTCAATCTGACGTGAGACCCCCAGAGTTTAGTTCCCAAGCATGCTTGGTCCTCGTTTTATCGACCCACTCAAGGGATCTTGTTTGAACATCCGCGAATACGAAAACCCTCTTGAATAGAAAGGGTAGTTAGAGGATTAAGATTATGAACCCTGAGGAAGCTGTCTCATTTAGAAAATGTCAAAACTACGGTTGCCAGATCGATCTCTAATCGCGTTAACGAAAAAACAAGCATGACCAAACATATTTATCAAAATATCTGCTTTAAATATTTTGATAATTATTAAAAATTTACATCCCCAGAGCACTGGCAGAAAAACAGTTTTTTTATTAGTCCTACTGTGTGCATGCAAAAGTATAGTTTTAAGAAATTTAAATGATCTTACATTACTCATTTTCTCATGTCTCATACATCAAGTTATTTCTCATTCTCTATTACATAGACAAGCATGAAAATTTTGTCCTGATATATGTGGTTTAGTGCTTCTTTTATATACCTTTAGCTTTACAGCTAAATGCATTTTACTAACAATAAACCAATAAACTTTAAAATCTTAAATAGTTTTTACCCGCAAAGAATATAAAACACTATTTTTCTAGAAATCGTTAAAAGACAATCTTTCAAAAATCTTGAACCTCTATTCATGATGAGAATTAATTCTGTATCAACAATTGTGATGTTGAATCCTTTTTTAAATTACCATTTTTTTAAGAAATTGAAATTTGCTACTCTTAAAAAGTTCCCAGGATGAAAGTTCCAATGGTTAGTTTCCCAAGAAAATGGTCACAAAAAATACAATTTCTTAAAATAGCGGTCAATTTAAAGTGTAAAGTTATTTCTATCGGCATATTAAATATAACTGCGAAGTTTCTTCAAAACATTTCTGAATTATAATAAGGTATACTAAGCGCATTTAATAAAAGTAAATTATTGCTTGGTTAAATTTTCAAAAACATTTAATAATAAAATAATGTAGCATAAATATTATATAATGCAAAGAACAGATATCATACTTTCTGTATTAAAATTTCATATTTACATCAGTGATAGAGAATTATAAAGGAAATTATTCATAAAACAGAACAAAAACTAGTATCCATGAATAAGATAACGCTTCTTAGACCCTAAAACGTGACTTGAAATTATCCCTCATAGATTTTCTTCAAATTAAATGTATGTAGTATTTTGTAGTGTTTTGAATTGTTATATTTCCTAACACGGCAATAGGCGGCGTATCGAGCAAAAAACAAAGCATATGTTTTACAGTATTTAAAACTAAAATGTGTAGTTCCACAGTATTCAAACATAACTTACAATTTTTTTAGAATTCAAAACACCTATACATCCTACCACTGTCAACTCAGTTAAACCATTTCAGTGAACACACAGAATTTAATGTTCGATTTTCTCTTCCCTCAGTGGAGTAGAATAATGATCTCCATACTTCAAAACGCAGTTTCGTTGAACCGAATTCAGGTATTGCATCAACCCTTGCCTCCAGACAAAACAAATTTTCCATATCTTTAAACCTAAGGACCTTGCAACAACGATGCATTCCGATGCGTGATTCTGTTGTCCCCCCACATTACTAACAAGTTGGAATAAAAACAATACTTTCCACGAACGTAAGGTGCTCCTCTTATCTGTATGGAAAAAAAGGCACAACATACACCTTTTTTTCTTATTTAAATTTCTTCAACAAATTCATTATTTAACAAGAGTTGCACAATATTTCCATTGTTCAGTTTCACACAATAACGCGCACTATACCTATGTGAAATTCAATGAAGAATTAAATTGCAGGAGTTGTAGATTTATCTCATTATTTCCCTCTAAGTAGATCACGAATGATATATGAAGCATAGAGACATTTATTCAAGATATCATTTTGACGTGAATGTGAATGTTAGACGGTTTGCGAAACTTTCTTGGCTTTAACAGGGGTCAGGCAAATTGATTCGCAGTGATTCCCGGTGAGTAGGTCAATGAATCGATCATGTTTAGCATGAATTGCACTTTTTAATGAAACAGTTATACATGTGCGTGTGATAGAAATCGCCAAACAATGGTCTAAAAATTGCAGAAGATCATTGACACAATACGTCGTGACTGACAGAATTATTGAAAACCTGACTTTAAAAATATGTTCCGTCGCAGTAGGTATTTTTCTTCGGTGATTCGTGTTGTTATCGTTCCTAATACTCCTGACCGGAAGCATTCTAAACCAGGTCCATAAAGGCAAGTAGGGCTGAGGATTGCAGCTCTGGTTTATAATGACACTACAAGGGTAGGAGTCCAATTTAGCCAGGTACCACCTCAATTTTGACCAAGCACCCTTAGGGCCGACATCTGAGTGGATAGTATCCGCCCCCACCCTCTCTGACCTCATACAGGGAATTTCCGGTCTACGGATTTGACGTGCCCATGTCCCACCCAGACACGGAGGTATTTAATGCCGCTTGTCGGGATTCGTACCAAGGACCATCAACTCCGAATGTCAACACGTGACCAGTAGGCTACCACGGGCCTCTGACATTCGTCCATTCACTCAGCAAATTAGTTGACTTCTTTATTATGAAAGCACTACATAGGTGAACCAACGCTGCTCCATATGAGGGGACATCACAAGACTGTCCCTGGCTGGGTCAAGAAACCTAGCCCATTTTATGAAAGCTTGTGACCCTAATAACCCCTATACTATGAGGGAGGCACTAAAATATATGGTTCAACAGAATCAAAAGACTACAGAGCCATGAGAGTTTCTAATTGTCGGCTACTTAAAACAGATAAAATCTTATATCAGATTTTAACATAAAGTGTACGATTACGTGTGTAAATCTGACAGCAAAAGAGGTGGCAAAAAGTACATATAAAGCATATCTGATGGCCATATATAAACACAGCTGCAATGAAAACTTATAAAATCTCTATCTACAAATATAACAAATAAGAAATTTTTTATAGGTCTGGGAAATCTAAAATATAAACTCAATATTTTCGATCAAAACCATGCCAGAAATACTTTTACGTGAGATCTTTAAAGTGGAAAGATATTTTAGTAGAGACTGTTGTTAGGGTGAGCCAGGACTAAAGTGGTTACAGAAGATTCGGATCCGTGAAAAAGTAGCAGGAAGCGGGGAAAATGATTGAAGGAATTTGGACCAGTAAAATACAGTTCGTTAGTTAGGATCACAGTGCGGGAGTCACACCTCGAAAAAAGCTCGACATTATCAGAACGTGTATAAAAATCCATCTGACTCGTATATTAGCAGACTGAAAAACGATGATATTGAAATTGTGTTATCTAACTCGTCCCGATAAATAGCTTTTCATGGAGGAAATGAATCACATCAACTACACTCAGCTGGAGCCATTACCAAATATGAACGCTGATAAAATTTCGCAACGTTTGTACATTTTTATTATACCATGAAATACGAAAAATATTAGCATTACCGTTGCATAATGATAGGTAAATTCAACTCTATTTCATCTTCCTTTTGACTTTAATTCCCCAGTTACTTATAAATGGGCAATAAACGAGTATTTCTGAGAAATTTTAAGATAATTTGGGACCTTAATTGAAATTTATATATATATATATATATATATATATATAAATGTGTGTGTGTGTAAGTAATAATAGCGCCCCACCATTATTAATTGTCTTAGAAAATCTATGAATAAATGAAAATATCAAAAATCCCGATATTTTTAAAATAAATATCGGATATATATCATGATATATATCGATTGATATATATCAACGAACCCTGAATTTAAGCCACAGAAATTTACTTATATCTTTATATACATATTTCTTTGAACTTAACGTGTTGTATATATCAAAATATTTGGCACATAGTGTTTTTAGTCTTACTGAACTATTAATGAATGACTAAATTAATATTTTTAAACCTTATTTATCTTACTGAACTCCTCCGAAACGGCTGGACTGATTTTTCTGAAATTTTGTGTGTGGATTAATTTGATTTGAGAATGGTTTAGATTCAAAATTTGATCCGATAGAAAATATTTTTTAATTAATTTATTTATTTATGTGTTGTTGTTGATCTTTGGTTAGTTTAGGTTCACAATTGGATCTGGTAGGCAGCGCTGTAATCACGTCTCAGGATTTTTCTTATTTTCACGAATTTTAATGATGTATACACGTGAATTCAATAACAATCAACTTAACCTACAATTTTAAATTATCAATTCTCATTTGATTCTATGCAACGACTCATTGATTAGTCATACTAATAGCCATATTAATGAAATTTCGTCCACATATTTGCTAATTTTAACTTCAATAAGTTATTTATATTTATTTGTTATGTATTTATTACAGAATAATGCCACGGCTTCGTAAACGAGGAGGAAATATTGGTCGACGTTCACCGAATGCACAAACAGTCCATAACCGTCGTTCAAATAGAACGACAGAAGATCAATTGGTGGACAATGTAAATTTAAGAAATCATACTGCAAACACACGTGCAAATGAAAATCTAGAGCATCGCAATGAACGTCTTCGAGCTAATGCACTGAGACAAAGAGAGGCACGTCAACGAGTCATCGACGCACACAGAGCACATGATCGACAGCGTGTGCAAGAACGTCGCGCATTAACACGTACATCACTTTACCGTCTTGCGTTCGAATATGAGCCGGAAATAGACTATTCGTCACATGCACTTATTGTCATCGGCAATATGGACAAAGAATGCCAACACTGTCATGCATTTAAATACAAAGGTGAGTCGACCGGTCTTAGCTGCGCATCAGGAAAAGTTTCACTTCCACCATTGAATTTGCCGCCAGAACCATTGAAAACACTATTGGCTGGAGCCACATCTGAATCGAAATTGTTTTTGAGTAAAATTCGTAAGTTAAATTCTTGCTTCCAAATGACATCATTTGGAGCAACAAAAATCGTGCATGAGGATGGTCGTAATTTTGTACCAACATTTAAGATTCAGGGCCAAGTGTATCATCAAATTGGTTCTTTGATCCCAATGCCTGATGCCGATCCAAAATATTTGCAAATCTATTTCATGGGTGATGAGGAGAAACAAATTAACACAAGCTGCCAATACAACCACATCGAGCAGATGGAGGAGCGAGAAATAGTGGCAACTTTGGAAACGTTTTTACAAAATCATAACCAATTGGTCCTGTTGTTCAAAACTATTTCCAACAGATTGCAAAACGACAGCTACGTGATTATTATTAAAGCAGACAAAGTACCATATGGAGAGCACGCAGGCAGATACAATGTACCAACTGTTAATGACGTTGCAGTTGTTATGACTGCACCCATCTGAACGTCGATGCGACCCATCGACCCATCTGAACGTCGAGATATACGGATACAAGGCAGAGACAACACGGTACAGATGATTCAAGACAATCATCGTTCTTAAGATGCTTTGCAATACCCATTGATATTTTGGCAAGGAGAAGAGGGATATCATTTAAACATTAAACAAAGAAATCCAGTGACAGGTACAACATATACATTATTTTATTTTTATTTTTTCGTATAATTAATTTATTTTGTCTTATTTATATTTTTATTTTTCAGGTGCAGAACTTAACAAGAAAGTTAGCGCGATGAACTTCTATGCATATCGGCTGATGATTCGTGCCAATGAAGATAACATTCTCCGATGCCGCCAGCTATTTCATCAATACATTGTTGATATGCATGTGAAAATTGAAAGTGAGTGATTACGGTACATCAAATTTAATCAAGCGAAGCTTCGTTCTGAGGAGTATATTCATTTGCGTGATGCTATTGTCGGTAACGTAGATGAAAAAACGAATATCAACAACATCGGTACCGCATATATTCTTCCATCATCATATATTGGTAGTCCGCGTCATATGCAAGAATATATTCAAGACGCCATGACTTTCGTGCGTGTATACGGCCGACCAGATCTGTTCATCACATTTACGTGCAATCCAAACTGGGATGAAATTAAAATTTTGTTAGTGCCAGATCAAACAACTATGCATCGGCATGATATCACTGCACGTGTGTTTAAACAAAAATTAAAATCGTTGATGAACTTAATTACACATCACTCTGTATTCGGCGAAACACGTTGCTGGCTGTATTCTGTTGAATGGCAAAAACGAGGTTTGCCACATGCGCATATTTTAATTTGGTTGGTCGATAAAGTGCGGCCAGAAGAAAGTGATAAAATTATTTCAGCGGAAATTCCGGATCGGAATATTGATCAAGAGTTGTGCGACATTGTTACCACTAACATAATCCATGGTCCATGCGGTACTCTGAACATGACGGCGCCATGCATGGACAATGGGAAATATACAAAACATTTTCCAAAAGCATGTACAAACGATACTATTACCAATATCGATGGTTATCCATCATATCGTCGTAGAGATGGACAATGGTGGCCAATCATATCAATTGCGTATGTCAAATGGTGTAATATTTGATATTGATAATCGCTGGGTGGTTCCGTATTCTCCATTGCTGTGCAAAACCTACAAAGCACACATAAACGTTGAGTTATGCAGTTCGGTGAAGTCCATCAAATACATTTGCAAATACGTTCATAAAGGCAGTGATAAGGCTGTATTTGCTGTTCAAAATGTAAATGATAATGACGAAATATCACATTATCAAATGGGTCGATACATTAGCAGCAATGAAGCAATTTGGAGCATTTTCAATTTTCCCATACACGAAAGAGATCCTACTGTTATACATTTGGCCGTGCATCTTGAAAATGGACAGCGTGTTTATTTCACGGAACAGACTGCTCTACAACGAGCATTCACTGCCCCAAAAACCCCACTAACCGAGTTTTTCAAACTATGCAGGTGACTAGATATTTTCGGTCAATTCGCAAAAATATTAATGTATACTGATGTACCACGATTTTTCACATGGAATAAACAGTCAAAAAAATTGGGAACCACGAAAGCGAGGCGTTCCAGTCCAAGGATACGTCGGCATATTCAAGGCAAATAGTTTAGGCCGATTATATACAGTCCATCCAAAGCAACGCGAATGTTTTTTTTTTTTTTGCGTTTATTGTTGGTTAACGTTCCTGGACCGACATCCTTTCAATATTTGCGAACAATGGTATTTTGTACGACATGTACTTCGATGCGTGTCGTGAATTGCATTTACTGGAAAATTATAACCATTGGGATCTCACACTTGCAGATGCAGTACTGAGTTCCTCTCCTCAGAAAATTCGTCAATTATTCGCAATATTATTGACGACATGTTTTCCGTCTGAAGCTTCTGCTCTCTGGGATAAATATAATGATTCGATGAGTGAGGACATTCTACATTGCGTTCGTATTGCTGATCAAGATCCCAACATCAATTTTTCGCCGGAAATATATAACGAGGCGCTAATAAAGATTGAGGATATTTGTATTCTCATTTCGAATATGCCACTCATTCATTTCGGCATGTCATCGCCTAACCGCCCAGCAGCAGAAATCATTAACAGCGATTTTCAGCGTGTACAGCAGTTCGATACAACCTCTTTGGCTACTTTTGTTGCTAATAATGAACAACTGCTCAATGCTGAACAAAATAATATATATCAACAAATTAATTTGCCAATTGCATCACAGAAAGGCGGATTCTTTATTTTGGACGCACCAGGTGGCACTGGGAAAACATTCCTCATCTCATTGATACTTGCGCGCATTCGATCACAAAATCATATTGCATTGGAAAGTGCATCATCAGGCATTGCATCGACCTTGCTTGATGGTGGGCGAACTGTGCATTCAGCACTTAAGTTACCATTGAACATTCACACAAACCCAGACGCAATGTGTAACATAAAGAAGCATTCAGGCATGGCTGAAGTTTTAAGAAAATGCAAAATTATTATCTGGGATGAATGCACTATGGCCCACAAGCATTCACTTGAAGCTCTCGATAGGACGCTGAAAGATCTCAATAATAATACCAGACTTTTTGGTGGTGCTCTACTACTGCTGTCAGGTGATTTCAGACAGACATTGCCGGCCATTCCACGTGCTACATATGCGGACGAAATTAACACATGTTTGAAAGAATCATACCTATGGCGAAGTGTCAGAAAATTATGCCTTACCATAAATATGCGTGTTCAACTTCAAAAGATCCATTGGCATTAGCATTCTCTGAACAATTGCTCAACATAGGCAACAGAAAAATTCAATTGCATGAGAATACACAATACATCCGACTCCCAGACAATTTTTGCAACATGGTGGCTACCAAAGATGCTTTGATTGAAAGTATATTTCCAGATTTACAAGCTAATTACACTAATCATGCGTGGCTACGTGAGCGAGCTATTTTGGCTGCAAAAAATATAGACGTCGACGCAATTAATTTTAAAATACAACAGTCATTGCCTGGCAATGAAATATCATTCAAATTGATCGACACTGTTGTCGATCCTAAGGAATTTGTCAAGTATCCTGCTGAATTCTTGAATTCACTGGATTTACCTGGAATGCCACCACATAACTTGCGATTGAGTATTGGTTCACCAATCATTTTGCTTCGAAATTTGAATGCACCAAAGCTATGCAATGGTACGCGATTGGTCATAAAAAAAATCATGGGCAATGTTCTTGAAGCTACCATTTTAAACGGCAAGTTTCAAAGTTAAAGTGTTCTTCTACCACGGATCCCAATGATCCCTTCAGACTCGCCCATTCCATTCAAACGTTTGCAATTTTCAATTCGCTTGGCATTCGCAATGACTATTAATAAGTCACAAGGCCAAACAATGTCAATTTGTGGGTTGGATCTAGAAAACCCGTACTTTTCGCATGGCCAATTACATGTAGTGTTCGAGGGTTGGAAAACCTTCAAGTTTGTTCGTTTATACCCCTCAGGGATCAACTAAAAATATTGTTCATCAAATCGCATTAAGATAAAATTTCCACTACATATGCGGACGAAATTAACGCATGTTTGAAAGAATCATACCTATGGCGAAGTGTCATTAAACTCAGACTTACCATAAATATGCGTGTTCAACTTCAAAATGATCCATTGGCATTAGCATTCTCCGAACAATCGCTGAACATTGGCAACGGAAAAATTCAATTGCATGAAAATACACAATGCATTCGACTCCCAGACAATTTTTGCAACATGGTGGCAACCAAAGATGCTTTGATTGAAAGTATATTTCCAGATTTACAAGCTAATTACACTAATCATGAGCGAGCATAATTACACTAATACGTGAGCGAGCTATTTTGGCTGCAAAAAATATAGATGTCGATGCAATTAATTTTAAAATACAACAGTCATTGCCTGGCAATGAAATAGCATTCAAATCGATTGACACTGTTGTCGATGATTTGAGTCATAATATGGCACGTAGTCACAATATGGATCACCAGGTGAACTAAATTGGAAAGAAAAACTCAAATCACAAATGATTTGAGTTTTTCCTTTCATGCTATTATTTAAGACAGTTTTAAGTTTATACTCAACACATTTAAGTTTATAGTATATAGATACACTAATACGAAATTGATAGGTTGAGTTGTGATAACTGTAAACGTGGTGGTTTAAGCTTTTTTAAAAATATTTTTTCTTTACATATTTCTTCATCAAAACGGTCCAAATAATTTATAGTTTATTAAAATAATTTTATGATTTTTAGATTTACAACGTTTGAACAGGACAACGTCTGTCGGGTCCGCTAGTATGTGTATATATATATATATATATATATATATATATATATATATATATATATATATATATATATATATATATATATATATAATAGGCCAGGCCCAATCACTAACAACAGAGTAATATGTGATTAAATAAATGTTTTTAACTATCTTAATTTTTTTCCCTGAAGAGAGGTCCCGGAAAGCCGTTCCGGCGCGTTCCGCCTCAAATCGACCCCTGTATATATATATATATATATTTAAAAAATAGTATTTTTCAAATGCTGCAAGGAGCTAAATGAAATTTTAAAATTGGTCATTATTTTTCTGACAGTACAATTAAAAATATACTTTTCTTTTGTTCTCCGCGAATTACTTGAAAATGAATGAACATATTTATATGAATAGGAGCAGGTAATCGTTAGGTATAACCATTTAACACTACAAAAGTGTATTATGGATGTCATTTGTAAGATATACCATACCAATTTCCTTTTTGCAAACATTTTCAGTTTAAACCCTTTTACTGGCACAAAATATTTCCGATTAAGGAACATGTGATTTATTTTTAGGTAAGTCAGCAGTTCTCGTGCCAAGTTTAGTGCATAAAAAGTTTTCTTCAACAATTACAGCATGTTTTAATGTAACAGGCTTATAAATTAAGGCAATTAAAATATAAGCAACAATCGTGCTTTTCGCAATTTTCCAAGAATCTTAAAACACTGCCCGTAATTACCTCGCATAAAACAGCGTATTTAAACAATAGACCATTAGGTCCAGAGAAAATTTTCCGGTTCTGTAATAACCAATTACCACGTTAAATCAGAAACAGCAGTTACACGGGGAAGCTGGGGTTCCGTCTAAATTTAACTTCCTGTTACTTCAGGCTACCTCATGAGTAATAATCAAATTTTACTCAACTTCATTGCTTCTTTCTCTGCTTAATCTGCTTTTAATCGCACAGAGAAGGAAAAAAAAATTCAAGGAAATTAACTCAGTAACTCATTTTGCTGACTTTAGGATTGCATGAGTTGTGATATTTTATATTCGCCCTTTCAGGCCTGATTGTGTAGGGAAAACATAAATCTGCTAACAGAGTAAAAATTCAATATTTTTTAATGTAGAATTTCATTCAAGTTTAGAAGTATAAACTGCAAAATATTATACGAAGATCCTCAGACATTTCCAAGTTTTCGTAAAAGTAAGAAAGCCAAATAAATAAAATTTATTAGTACGTATCATTCCATTTATAATTACGCAAAATACGATATACGAAAACCAGAGTATAATTTAATATAAATATATTTATACACCGTTAGGTGTAGACGTTTTTAAATTATTTTTTATCTCGAGAGACTCATGTTAGGAACTGTTCCTTAAAGTCTATCCAAATATTTATGGAAGAATAATATGTTAAAAATGTGTAATAACGTATCAAATACCCCTCAATTTCAAATGAGTCGAATAGTTCATGCTTCAAAATTCACGTTGCTTCATACACTTTCTCTTATGAACGCAATGTAAAAAAATATGCAAAGAAAAATCTTGCATAATTAATCCAAGTTTTACCTTCATCGTTCATGTTGTAAGTTCACGGACTTTCTTAACTTGATCTAAGCATAACTCACTATTTATTAACTATTATTTGGATACTTTCATTAACTATTACAACTTTATGCCCCATAAGAACTATTCTCGACTGGTTACGCCGCAAAAAAGATAATTTCGAAATACACCTACCAGATTCCTGGGTTTGATTATTCCAACAGCAGCAAATTTTGTTTCCTACCTTTTCCTAGAAACTTAAAAATGACCCATAACTTTGAAAAATATTTCACTAAAAACATGTTCTTAAAGTATTTCATATTAAGAAGGCGATGTCATAGCAGAACACAATCGTGAGACCTACTAAAAAGTATAATGCTAGTCAAATAACATGGAAAAGTTAATGATAGAAGGCCCTTAAATCCACAACAAAATTTAAACAGGTGACTCTAGTATCTTTCCAGCAAATGAAATCCTTCGTCAGGCCTGAACATAAGTTCTCGCGTAGTTTCATGGCACAAATTACAAATAGGAAAATTAATTTGTTTTCCTATTCCTTTGGTAGCGGAAATTTCCAGAATGGCTTTTAAAAATGGACAGAGTACCTGGTTGAAAGCAACAGTGGTACAGTTTAGAAGATTCGGTAGAGCTGTCTAGTATGAAGGTGAAAATGATTGGAAAGCGTAACTAAAGGTAGGAATGAGTGGATTACAATGATAATTAATAATGTTAAGCCAGATATTTGATAACAAAAGACGATAAATTTATGTCATTAATCGCAATACCAGCCTTTTAACACATGTGGTAAGTCCTTACAAAGTCAATATGAAAAGTAGGATAGTATATTTAATGATTTTGGCAGAAGAAACACCAACTAGTGACTCGTGTCGGACATTCAACAGAAAAAAATAGAATAGATTTTTTTTTTCAAAAACTGTTTGTTTTTTGGCAAAAAAATATATTTTCCTTTGGAAGTAATTTGATGTCATTTTCTACCTGAAAAAGTAAATGAAAAGGCTTGAAAAGATACTGTAGTTGTTTGCTGATGCGGGCAACTTTTCAATCAAGACAATCCGCGGAGAATCGTTGATTGCTTTCAACGGAAGCGCCGTAAAGGTGAACTATTACCACCGCCTGATGGCACCTCAATTTTGTCCGAGAAACCCCAGGGGCTACATCTGGAGGATCGTACCTTCCCCACCCACTGACCTCAAAGGACTTTCCGGTTTACGGATTTAACGGACGGTATTTACGAAGGTATTTAATGGGGGCTTGTCGGGATTCCATCCGAGCACCCTCAGTTTCGAAACCCGACACGCTACCACTAGGCTACCTCTGGCTTGAAAATACACTAAATAATTATAAAAAGCTTAAGGATCAAATTAAATAGAACTAAACAAATATGCAAATGCGGAGCTTAAAAAATCGTAGTAAACTTAAAACTGTTTGACTCCCAAAACTTAGCTCACATTTTTTAACGACCCAGTATTTGACCTCAACAATTGCATAACAAGTGTAAAGGAAAGAGCAAACAAACTGAAAATAAAAATAATTTTAAATCACAATTTAAACAATCGAAAATAGGACTTTTTCATTTTAATAGATGGATTTAATTTTTTATTAAATCAAACTAGAATAGTGATGAAACGGTATAACATTCCATGTTTTTTATACTTTTAACTGGGTATGTATTTGCAAAATAAAAACTGAGCAGCTATAACTTATGAAATGGGATTCCTATGGCTTAAAACATTGCAACCGCTAAAGATATATGCATGGCTTTTACAGGGCAAAGTTATTTCAGAAAATATCCTACAATACTTTCTCCTTTATCACTACAGCGCCTGAATGTGCCTTAAAGCAGTGCTACGTATAACAAATATAAGAACATCGCTTATATCGAAAGTCAAAGTGAAGTTTATTTATAACCAGACCGATCGATATTCTTTCACAGCTAAATTCTGAGCGAAATTCCCTGAATGAAAGCATTTCGAGTGCGGATACTGGAAGCCTTAGAAATTCCAAAATCTCAAAACAAATCACTTTGAAACACGGGTCTCACGTGTCATAGATACGAGTGATTTATTTAAAACATTTACTGTGAGTTA
The DNA here is from genome assembly GCA_907164885.2 of Dolomedes plantarius. Taxonomy (NCBI): domain Eukaryota; kingdom Metazoa; phylum Arthropoda; class Arachnida; order Araneae; family Dolomedidae; genus Dolomedes; species Dolomedes plantarius. The sequence continues at coordinate 86,183,522 of OU015492.1, forward strand.
GTAAGGATTCTGAGGGGGAAATTGACACATAGAAGACGCGTATAATAAGATGTTCGAAATGGAAACATGGTTGCATGAGTTAATATTGTTCGAACGCCATCCCATCTTACATCACAGGTCGGTTCATCGATGACGTTCAGTAACTTGACAAGTTTCTATAAAATAAAATGCTGACGTCTAACATCTTGACTAGATAGAGTAAAAATTTTGCAGTCATCAACCAGTAGCTTTATCTACACCAACTAAAGTTTAAAAAAATCCAAATGTTGCACTTGCTGCCTAACAAAACACCTCCTCATAGTTGAATTTCGTAACGCCGGGAAACAATGCTTGCAATAAAAAGATTTCTCCATTGGCGTTGGAAATTTTAACTCTGACTTTACTGGAAAAGCAACAAGTGAAACAATACAGACGGGCATCAAATTACAATTTCGGCTTAACTTTTTTAATATTAATTTTACAATGTTCAGTAAAAGCATTCAGTTGACAGAATGAGGAGAGATGTCGCCGAAGGTTAATTTCATAACAAGTGTAGGCCTACTCAAATGCTTATTGTTACGTTAGCCTAAAATCTATACAGAACACAAAAAGAATGAACTTTCTTTGTGATTAATTAGTCATAAAATCTACACAAGTTTCACACATTTTAACATTTTCTGTAAATTTAAATTTTCTGATACAGCGTCTAAAGTATTCAATTTTCCTCTTCACCCCTAAAACAGTAACATATACAGATTTAATTTTTTAGAGGAGACAGGGAGGGACAATGTCTAAAAGTAAAAACATCGGGAAGAATTCATTGCCCTCTCCTAACCCTTCTCAAATTTTTAATGAAAACTTTCATTTCACATCTATAATAGAAATATTTTTTAATTTTTCAGTCAAATTACCGTGATACTAGATGGTAAGATTTTGCTATGAAATTGATTCTTGTAATAGCGACGTACTAAGGCTTTGAATAATTTTTTGGACGATATTAGGTTTTGAATGATTTTTTAGAATGATAACATTTATAATATACAAAGTATGAAAGTGATAACTGGGAAACGTTGCAAAGTCAAAAAGCTTAAATTAATTTCATGTAAACAAAATGGGTTATGATATGAATGAAAGCCAATTCTAAGGAAAATAATCTAGATGTATAATTACGTGCATAAAGAGTTTCCTCGGGAAACAAAAAAGGAAATGGTTAGACAACCGCGAGTAGAATTAGTGGTAAAAGACCTCAAGCTTCAAGTTCCTTTGCGAACTTTCAAACTGCAATTGGTTTCCGGTCGACTGCAAAAAGGACAAAAACGATGTTTACTGAAGTTTATGTTTAATGTCGGGGAAAATGTAAAACTGCGTTCTTCAAAATAAAACTGTGGCAGGATAGACTTCTAAGATATGTTTGAACAAAATACTTGTGCAAACAACTTTCGCTATTGTTGGAGGAAAAAAAATACTCATTGCACGTAAAGTCTTTTTTTCGCTGAAAATACAAAAATCGGAAGACTTTCAAAGGATTAATGAAATTCAAAAGTTTTTTCGATTTATTTAATTCTCCAGAACGGTTTTCTACTGACATTTCAAAACTAACATGTAACTAGGGAAAAATTCCTACCCTTACTTTTCCATAATTATAATTCCTGAGGAAATAGTTAATTTTAGCTAAAAACACCTTATAATATATCAAAACACAGAAGGTCGTTCGCACTTTATGGAAACGATTTTGATAGTTTTATGTGTAAATGCCGTATTTTTTCGGCGATTTGCTTCTATCTGATAAACATGGTTCTTGACAATAGCTCTAGCTCGAATTTTCCATGAAAGTAAACTTTTCCTTAGTACTGTAATGTCAATTTTACCCCATTCCTCTTGGACCGTTTTCCAAAGTCCATCCACATTTCCTGGATGCCGTTTTCCCAAGGTTCGTCTTAATAAACCGAAAGCGCAAAAGTCCATTGCAGAAGCGTCAGGTTATTTTACAGATATTTCATTAAATGGGATGCACTTTATTCCTGTTTCTGATTCTTTCTTTGCTAAATAAGCGGCAGTTGATTTAAACGTATGACTAGAGGCTTTGTTCATATGAAGCTCAACTTTTTCAATGTCCCTTACATATAAAGTTGGAATTTCTTCTTCAAAAATTGGTTCAAAATATTCTGCCGATAGTAGAAGGAATTAATTTTGGCTTTTCTTGAGACTTTTTTTATTTTTAATTTGCCGATGTAACAAAATCGTGCAACTATCACGAGTCCCTTTGGGAACTTTTCTGTACACTAACGAAGCTATTTCGTACGGTCATTCCCGTCAGTTGAGCAATAGAAAATTGATCTTTTTTTTTTTTTACAATCACTTAAATACACTCATGCCTCGTCGAGTGTTACCCAAAATTTCCAGTTTTCAGCAGCTAGGTATTTTTCATTTAATTTTCTACAGTTTGTTCTTCTTTCAGCAATATGCTTTGGCAAAAGACAATGAACTTTAAGCTTAAACATCTTTTTTAACTTCAAATCTTCATGAATGATTTTACTTACAGTGCCAGAATGCATTCCAAATTTCAATGCAATGGATCTTTGAGTCGGCGGATTTTCTTTTGGGATCAGAGATTTCCCTTTCTTGATATTTACCTGCGTTCGAACAGTCTTAGGATGAGGTTTCACGGTCATGTTTTCATTTTTACTTTCAGTTAGACTTTTTTATCTTTTAAATTTAATATATTATAAATATCTCTTTTTGAAATGCCATAACCGTGATTTTTACACAGCTTTATAAATTTTTGATACGAATATTTCTCCTCGGAAAGCGAAGTTACGTTACCTTCAAGCCATCTATCAATTTTAGGAGCCATTTTCAAAATAAATCTTTCAATTTACATTCCAACAAAAGAGTAACAGACGATTATTCTGAAGTTGCCAAATTTTTATCCTAAAATGCAAATGCCAAAAATAAATTACAATATCGTTTCCATAAAGTCCGAACGACCTTCTGTAATAATTACCTGTAGTTTGATTTAATATGGCCTACTTTAAATCACAGACACATTATAGCATAATAATCTCATGTAACTACATTTAATTTCAAAATCAATTGAAGCTTTTATGGGACTCTGTAGATGCAGTGTTTCTCAACCCTGTGCCAGAGGGCGCACGTGTGCCCGCGAAGGTGTTGGAATGCGCCCGACTTTATTTTGAAATTTCTTTTACATATTTTATTATTTACTGCGTTTTATAAATGTGTAAAACATGGACAACACGCCACCAACAGCATACTGGTCGTCATCTGACGGGGTGATCACACCAATTACAAAAAATAACAAATTCAGTTCAAGCCTCAATAAATTTTAAATAAAGTATTTATAAGAAATAAACATATTACTTATTTTTTTTTATCTCCATGCACCCACTTTTAAAATAAAGTATTCAAAATTTTATTTTTCTTCTTTTTTAATTATTTTTCAAAACATAATCATTGTAATAATATTAGAAGATTGGTAATGTTCTGTTGAATAAAAAAATTTCAGGTAGTCTCTTCTAACGAAACTACCGCGGGTTATCAACGTAGGATTAATTACCTCTTTTGTATGAATATATGTATGTATGTGTCATGTATATATATATATGTGTATGTCAAAATTTTGACTAATTTTGGTACTTTTCTGTTTAACTGTTTACTGCTTGCCCAAGCGATACAGACTGAGTTTGGCGTGCTAACAAAATTATAACTCGGGACGCAGGACCGTTTTAGCGTCTGAAATTTTGCTTTCCGGAGGACCGTTATGGAGGAAGGTATCCTACGTTAAAAATATTTCCATTATGTAAATAAAGATCATCGGTGATACAAAAGCCATTGGTTCTACACGCCATGCTCTCTGAAAACTTCGATGTTCTCTCGGCCATGGGAAAGTTTAGAACCACTGCTGTAGAGTTTCCCCAACATTAAAATAAAGTTATTAAATATGCATAAAGTGTTCAAATTGTCTGCACGTGTATTTTAATGAAGATGCAACTTTACAGAGTTTAACAAATAACTGTACCAAGTTTCAGGATTTTTTGGTAACGTTGGTACACCTGTATGGTGCTCCCATTACAAGAAACCAACAACTACCGCGTGTTCAAGGGGGGATGTCGAAAGATAATTTGCTTGCCGCGATGGAAAAGAAAAAGTTTCAGGTCTTTCACAAATGATTCGTTGAATATACATAAAATGGATCTAGGAAACCTCCTATCCAACGAGAAATTACTAACATTTAAAAATTCTTATGGGTCACAGCTAGGCTTTTCCGTGTACATATCCGAAAGAGTAAAATTGCCTGCTTTAAACAGTAATTATTAAAGCTCATCACCACAAAAGAGAATTAAAGTTATTCCATTGCAGACATTTCCTACAATTTTTCCATGCGGAAGTAAAGTTCCACAAAGCTATTATTAAAAGAAATACTGGTTTCAAATAATGTTAATATCATATAATGCGTTCTTTCTAGTTTTCCCGAAACTTAACCTGATTTCTATTTCCTGCCTTTAATAAACCGCTTCTGCTTGAAAAAATTCGGGAAAAGGGTAAAAATAATTTTCAAGGCCATAAAAGCATATTTCTGCTTTCTTTATGAAACTCTATGCAGGCACTTCGCCAAATAGATTCCCGGAGATCAAGACGTGTGCTGTTCTTAAGAAATTAAGGCTAATTATGAAATATGAAGTACGCGGAATTTCCTGATGCATAAAACGCTCCAGAGAATCGCATATAAATACTGAATAAAAAGTCTTGGTTTTAATATATTCCATAGAATGGTAGGTATTAAAAATGGAGCAAACTTAAACCACTTTCCACTATATATATATATATATAGTAATACCTCAAAGGTACGTGATGGGTGGGACCGACGAAAGGTCGCGTAAGTCGGGTTACAACTTTGCATATAAATACATATAAATTTTGTTTAATTGGAGCCAAGAACTTACAAAAACACCACTTTAAAGGAAAAATATTGTATGACATATTAATATTATACATACGTACAAGAGATAAAAAATGCTTCTCAATGGTTTTAAAAATTCCAGTAAAGTAGTCTGCCGTATTAACGTCTTTTTATTCAAGAAGAATTTCTTCATTGCAGACTAACATATTACTTATTACCTGCTTTGTCGTGATCACGCGATCTTTACTAGAGTCTATGTTCTATGAAAAAAAATCTGTAACCCTTTCTCAAGTGTGCTGAAACCTTCTGTCAAGTTTATAATTGTCATTGGGTTTTTCATTGTACATTGCACTATTAATAAAGCGCCGTATTAATAAAGGTTTTCATGACGTTTCTTAGTGTTTCCACTACTTTGATAACCACTTTTATATATTTATATATATATATATATATATATATATATTGATTGATTGATTGATTGTAGTGTGTTATATGGGCTTTTGGCGGCCCTGTGGTACAGCGAGCTGGTTTTCGGTGCTGAGGGTGCTCGAATCGAATCCGAGCATTGCGCCTCGAAAAATGCCTCCGTTTGTGTCGTCCCTTGATGATGGGCGATGCTGGTTCACCTATGTGGTGGCCCCATAATAAATAGGCCAGTAAAACTGTGGTGATAATAGGTGAATGTTTAAAGGGACGAGGCCTCCACATTAGAAAAAAAAAATATACATATATATATATATATATATATATATATATATATATATATATATATATATATATATATATATATATATATATGTGTGTGTGTGTGTGTGTGTGTGTGTGTGTGTGTGTGTGTGTGTGTGTGCAAAAAAAAAAAAAAATATATATATATATATATATATATATATATATATATATATATATATATATATATATATATATATATATATATATATATATATATATATATATATATATATATAATTCCTAAATTTATTGAAAAGCAATAACCCTCATTTATCTCAAATTAAATGCTCAAATATCCCTTCTGTTCTAGATAAATGACCCCTTGAACCTCTCATTTAAGTCTAATTCATTATTCTCAGAAGTGTGGATTACGAAGTCGAATTCAGCGTATCGGCGTGCCGTGTTTTGGACTTCTGTCAACCACGTACGGAGCAAATCCTTTCACCTTCCTTTCCTGAGGAGGGTGAATAATGACTTCAATAATCCTTTCTCACGTCGCGTCTACAAAAAGGTCCTCAGAGCTACCACTGATTTGTTCCTTGTAGTCGCCATATGAGTTTAAAAGAATTTTTGAGTTTCAGAGTCCCAAGCTGATCCCATTGATCTACCCAAGCATCACGAGTTTGAGGACTGGGACTTGGGGAAACTTTCGTCCTTTATCTAGGACATGGGTTCCCAACCCGGGGGTCGTGAAATGCTTCCAGGAGGGTTGCAAAGGTTTTATTCTGTTAAAACGACTTTTATCTGAAATAACGAATTTCACTGAAAAAAATTTTCATTATTTATTTACCACGAAATTTCTGGACGGTCATTTTTTTAAACCAAAAACTTTCATTCCCAACAAGCAAACTCAGTTCGTTAGAAATCTACCACCTGTATTTAGTAGTCAATGAAAATCGCGGTTACTTACCACGTACAATACGCAGATTCTAAACGTCAGTTTATGTTTTATCAGTCTTTACTGTCACTTTTGACTTAACTAATGTAGTTCCCCCCTACGAAATAAAGCAATTTTATTGAATTAAGAGTTTCTATTGTCATTTTTACACAATTCTGTATCAGTGAATAGGTGCATTATTTCCCTTGGGGTTCCATCCTGTGCTGTTCTTGTTTTCACGCACCTTTGACTGAGGATGTTCCTTGTTCCTCATTTGTCGCAAATTTCGTTTTTGCTAAATTACACTTTTAGTTGGAATCAAACCGTGAAAAATTCTTTTAATAATTTTATTCTTTGTCTTAAAAGACATTTCTAAGGAAAACATGCAAACTGAAAAGGAGGGGTTGCAAAATACTTGGAAACCACTGAAGGGGGTTGTGACTCGAAAAAGGTTGGGAAACACGCACACACACACACATACACACACACACACATGCACACACACACACATATATATATATATATATATATATATATATATATGTGTGTGTGTGTGTGTGTGTGTGTGTGTGTGTAATATATTAAATATTATGCCCTCCATTCTAACATTTAAATTCCCTTTCCTAAATCCAATCCCCAGTAATATTAATTTATCGCTACAAAACCCTTAGCAACAGAACTTCCCATAAATCGCATGCCTTTGCATTTCTACGCGTGTACATGTTAGAATTAAGGCGTGGGTCCGCATCGCAAGCCCCAATATCTGCTGACCCTTCAAAATACTAGTCACATGTACCTCGCCTCTCGTGCTAAAGGTTGAAAGGTGATATTAGCTTCCGAGCCGTCTTCTGAAATGGACGGATGTATTTTTTGTAGCTCTAATAAACGATTCGGCCAGACTGCATCAAAATTTTATTCCTTTCAGGCTGAGTCTAGCTCCAGCCATGTAAATATGAGCTAGTTTCTCTTCCAGATTATAATTTAAGGATGTAATGGATATATTACTTACTTACTTACACACACACACACACACACACACACACACACACACACACACACACACACACACACATATATATATATATATATATATATATATATATATATATGTGTATATACTAGTGAACGTTTTCGTAGTATGGAGATTTCCCCCTAAACTCGTGGCGAGATCATTACAACCATTCATACACTGGACTTGCAGCGGAGACCAAAGGCTCGAAGTTCAGCAGTTATCTAACACGTGTATAAAAAGGAAGTGCGTGATGTCATGGCACTTTTTTTTTTGCTCGGATGCATCTGTATTGTAAATATGTTGTCCACATACTTTGTGGTTCTGTCGTGTGCGTGATAAATGTTTCATGTCTCCCCAACTATGCACTAGTTTTTGCCTCTAGTGCTTCATTGTTTGTGCAGGAAACTTGTGTGTCTGACTGACCAGACAGACAGACAGACACACACACATATATATATATATATATATATATATATATACATGTAGGTATGTATGTATGTAATATATCGAGCAACGAAACTAATCATCTGTAGAACACTTTAATTGATCCCAGGATCTGCCGTTGACTGTATAGGTGTGTACACCTTCGGCACTAAACAACTCCATTAGCTCTTACCTCTTCGTCTGAAGCATCGACGCTCGAAAAGGAGAGTTATACATCTTACATACCCTTATTTTTGCAGCAAGAATGGTATTACATTGTCCTGTCGATTTATCCAAGTTGGGAGGCTCCTCAGTATCTCTCAAGTGAGTTCTGCAGATGTAACGCTTTCAAGCAATTGTCTGATCAGCGAGGTATATGTGATTCAATACCCAAGCTATATGTTTATGGGTAGGAGAATGGATATCTAGCTAGATTTATGCATATTTAACGTTTCTAAAAAACCAGAATTAATACATTTAATTCATAATGTTTTTAATAACATTCACAGTCAAACACTTCTGTTTAAACCAATTTCGATCCCTCGTCTTGGAACTTAAGGATTACGAGTGAATTATAAAGACCATGACTGCGGGCTAAACCCGAGTCTCCTCACCGGAGTCCTGTTATAACAAAACTTCGAAGTCAATTTTTAAATTCTATTCGTCACTTATTTCCCTTTCTTTTTAAGACCAAAGACATTTTATGATGGCTCGAATATTTTTTTTCATTCCCTTTCTATTTTTCTGATGTTACTAATATTTTTCAGCCATGATTTTCCCCTTTTTTAGTCATACATTTGACTGATAGGCCTTAATCATTATACAGTCGGATGACAGTGTATTGACCGTCTGCCAGGATAGGGGATCGAACAAGTACCTCCTGACATCAAGGCCGGTGTTCTACTGAATCAACTACCACAAGGGTGTTTGGGGAACTCTGATTATATGCATTCCGTTTCTAAGAACGTTTAAAACATTATATTAAGCAAAAAGTGTTTTAGTTCAAGATTCTTTTTGAAATGCTCGTGACAATAATTTGAGTCTACCTACTGCTAGAAAATAATTTGGACCAACTGTAAACTGCAATACTTCAGTTAATAACATCTGATCTATAACTTAGTAAAGGCAATATAAAAATCCAGACTACACCTCAGCAGTTTGTTTTTAATCGCATAAACTATTTTTCCACGAAGAGGAGAAAATGCACTATACGAACGTCATTTGTTATCCTATCCAAATGATTTTAAATATGGCTGAATAACACAAAAACTATAAACGACACCAAAATCCTGACATCAGCCTATTTGACACAGGTGCAATGAAGACAATTTTTCAATTCCTACTATTAGTTCACACTCTCTCTCTATATATATATCTTGTTCAAATTTTCAATCGTTAATAAAAGTACTTTTTATTCATCCACTCAAGTTCAAATACATTTTTTTAAACTTGTAGTGGATGACACTTGATGTTAATACAGTTTTTTCAAATATTAATTCATTAATTAAATTTAATTAATCAATTTTAGTTTTAGACCTAGAGCGTCTCTTGCTCTTGAATAGTAATTTCCCTCTTGTTACTGTGTAAACGGTAGCACTGCGGTATCGCGGGCTTCTCCCGTCCTATAGGTTGCGAGATCGAATCCCCAACCTGACAAACTTTTTCTCTCTCATCCCCCCCCCCCTCCTAATCTCGCACAGTAGGCAAGGTTCTAGCAGGCAATCCTTTTTTTCAATTCCTACTATTAGTCCACACTCAAATTT
>OU015492.1:86198225-86438225 GCA_907164885.2 Dolomedes plantarius
TGTAAAAATTCATTAAATACACGGGGTGAGATGATAATGCAGTACCATAAAACGTTGTCAGATGCAAATGCATGAAGCTTTTTAAAAGGTAATAACTATAGTAACAATCCGAAGTATTTTTACTTTAGAAGGCGAACAGTTATACCGGTGAATACATAAAGTATCTGAAATAACATGCATATAAACCTAAATTCCAATGCGATATATTCCTGTCTGACCGTATGAACAATATTACCTTCATATTGCCTTCATTAATGGAAGAATTTTTAAACTGTTTTCAAAAACAAAATAAGTATGACAAATGCTTTGTCATAAATGCCTCAAAATATGCGCATTTTTCATCCCTATGCACAAAGCATGACTTAGAGAAATTCAGTTATGTATTTTCCTGAATAACAAGTTAGTTGGATTACACTCATCGCTATATACCAGAGAAACATTCAAATATATTCACATTCATGAAGCAGTTTAGCATTCGAAGTTTGTTATCGTAAACTTAGAGCATGTTCGTTTCACGTATGTCCAAAAATCCAACAAAAGTTTTGCCACTGAGATAATATCTGAATTTTTCGTCCAAGAGACAAAGCGAGTTTAACGTCCTATAAAGGTAAAGAAAAATCTGTTATGTTCAGTTATCCTCCTCTCTCTGGAGTCAACATAGAGACTTAAGGGTTTTTGGGACTTAAAACCATAATATTGTAAGGGAATCGTCGAAATAACGCAACCTAACATCGCTGGACCAGAGTTCGGAGCCTTAAGAGTGGCACCCGATTAGGGCAAACAACAATAATGGACCATTGGGAAGTATATTAATAATATCTATTGTTGAAAACAATTTATGTATGGGCAGACATCTAGTGTAGTTGGACTTAGAAAGAAAGGGGGAATATTTGAGAAGAGTAATAGTAAATAACACATCGCCGGAATAGGTCAGTGTGTAGAATACCGACTTGAGTTTAGGTCAAGTCTTCGTAGACGGTGACTGCACTGTGAATGGTCAATAACATAACTGATTTTAATATCTACGTACAAATCTGTACTCTCCAAACAGAAAAACGTGTTATTAGAGTTGAAAAGTCCAATTTTAAAATAAACCCATATATTTTTTGATAAAAAAAAACTTGGAAACATGGAATTTGGGATATGGAACCTTTATCGCCTGTAGTAGACGTCCAGGGTTTGATTCCCTTTTGTGCAGCCACAAAACATCTAGCTTGCTAAAAGTGCAAGCACAAGTTAAGACTGTGGGTTTGAAACTCGTTTCAAGAGATGGTGGTTGTTAGGAAGAGGGTAGTAAAAATTGTGGGAACTCTAACGAATAGTAAAGACTGTGACCTCCCCCCCTCCCCCCGGGCGATAACACTTTAGTTGCATTGAAAAGTTAAAATGAAACCAAGCAAACGGAAATCAGTATTAAACTAAGAAATAACTAACTTGCTGATCATTATAATTTTATTAATTGGGAAGTCTATACATCCGTCTATAATTTCGCATAATGTCTTACATCAGTAAATGCTTCCTATATCATTTCATCTAATGTATTTTCAAACCAGTCACTTTCTGTTCAGCTAACTTTCTGTTTCAGCAACCCTTTAAATTACTTTTAAACTCTCGGATTTAGTTAAATTGAATTTTTATGCAAATCTCTTTTTTTACTGACATAAATTTTACATTAGGTTACATTTAATAGTACTATTTACAGAGCCAAGCTCTGATTACGTGGTAATCTGCTTAACAGAGGAAGTAAGCCATGGCAGAAGTAATTTTTATCATCAGTTTCAGAAAGCGCAATGTTATGCATTTGAAAGATCTTTCCTATATTTTGTAGCACATTCTCTAATGCCCCATGTTCGTTAACGCTATCATTTTTGCGTACACAAAGATTACACAAAGAAATTGCCAGCTCTAAGACAAGATAAATAAAGAATAAAGTATTCTGAAAAGCAGTAATATGTAAGTAACCAAATACTGTCCTAAAATTATTATAGATTTGCCCTTTAAGTGCCAATAAACATATGACTTGCTGCTTCTTCTTCTTCCATGGCCCGACAGCTCGGGGTAGACCTTGGCTTTTTCTAGGGGCCAATTCCTCCACGATGATCTATTGTTGACCATAGTCTTCCAGTTCTCAGCTTTCAAAATGGCAAGGTCTCTCTCGAGACAGCTGACCCATCTCAAAGTGGGTCTACCTCTTGGTCGAGACCGATTGCCTTGGCTACAAATATTCTTCTTTGGTTTCTATTCTCCTTCATTCGCATTAAATTATTAGCCCATTTTAAACTTTGAGTCTTGATATAGTTGATGATATAAGGCTTCTTATGCACTCAGTAGAGCTCCAGATTAGATCTTCTACGTCACTTGCCATTAATCTGGACACCTCTAAAGACACATCTAAAAAAAATTCTTTCAAATATATCAAGGGCTTTTTCGTTTTTCCAGAGTTCATTGGCCATGCTTCCGATGAATGAGTAAGTACAGATCTAATCAAGCTTTTGTATAACAAAATCTTAGTTTTTCTTTTTGTAATTACTTGCATCTAGCAATTTCTATTTTTCTTCTGTTCCTAGATATTAGTCCTGATTTGGCACGAACTTTCTTCTTCGGTAATTACAATTAAGCACATGGTTGATCACAATCCAATTTAGCCGGACAATACGATTAAGGGTAATCTGATGTATATCATATTCAAAGCCGTAATAAATTTAGGCTAATATACCAGGTTTAAATTCCGATGCATAATAAAAATCTCAAACATAATTCAACTTTCTAATCAGATAGTATCGTCATTTTCAATCACGCTTTAATTGCGGCATATCCTTATGGCTAGAATCAGATTTGTGACCACCATTATGGAGATTATAAGAATAATCCTCATTTGATCAATTTTCATGGTAAAACAATTAAGCCCTCAATCATTTCGATGTAACTGATAAATATCGCCACGACGTATTAGTAAAACAATGCAAATAATGGACAATTTTCCCCGATTTCCTTGATATTTCCATCGTAAAACTAAATTACGAAGTAGATATTGCCATTAGGAATGTACGCAATCGATAATGTCAATTGAAATGCGTATAATTTTAAGGATTAAATATATTAATGAGCATGAGCATAAAATGCGATAAACGTTTTTGCAACATGGTCCATTAGCTCAAATTGTGAGTAACGAAAAGAGTTTGAAATAATCCCAAAAAGCAAATATTATTCTCTAATTACATGCGAAAACAAGATAAAGTTTAATTTTATATTCAGAAATAGGACAAAAAAAGTCGACTTTTAGAAATAATTACTTAACTGAAGTAGAAAAAGGAAATATAAAATGACTTCCCTCTACACTAATTCATTCTTCTTGATTTATTTCCTTCAGTTTCATATTTTTTAAAGCAGTACCTCATAAGCTGCTTTTTTCTTTAATACGGGCTCAAGTTCTCAAGCTTAATGTTGAAGAAAGGGCATATTTTGTTTCATTCGAACTAAGTATAAAACAGAGGGTAAGGGAGGAGCTTTCCAGAAAAAATTAGTAAAATAGCAAGAAATCAAAAAGCGGTAGGAAATAAATTATATTTTGATAACCTGAAAAACTTGCCAAATTGCTAATTTTTCGTTGAAGAAGCATACTTAGTTACAAAAATTTATTAGCGTAGGAGTCATTCCTTAATTTATCTTCAACTATAGAATATAATAGTAACTATTTAATTTTTTTTATCGTAGTAAACAAGCTAAACAGAGCAATGTGAAGAAACATGCTGAAGAAAGAGCCTATTTCGTTCCATTCGAACTAAGTATAAAACAGAGTGGAAGCGAGGAACTTTCCAGAAAAAAATTAGCAAAATAGCAAGAAATCAAAAATAGGTTGGGAAAAAAATTATATTTTGATAACCTGAAAAACTTGACAAATTGTTAATTTTCCCGTAAAGAAGCATACTTGTAACAAAAATTTATTAACGTAGGAGTCATTTTCTAATTTATCTTCAACTATCGAATAGAATAATAACGATTAGATTTTTTTATCGTAGTGAATAAGCTAAACAGAGCAAAACATAACTTGGTTACTACTTGTATTACCCATGTACTAAAGTTGGCGTTAACCCTTAATCCAAGTTAAAGTTGGACAACCAGGCATGAGACAGATGTATTAAGCCATAACGATGCATACTTCTAACTTAAAAACTTTCATAAAAATTCATAAGCTCTTAATTCCAGAATTAGTGTCGAAAGTTCTAACTAGAAACAGTTGCGTTCGGAATAATTTTTTCTCGTTCAATAAAATCACGAAAAAAAATAAATGATTGTTTCACACATTTTAAAATAAAGTTATGTCTTTCATTAAAACTTTTGGAATTATTACAGTGATTCTCAAAATGATATTATGTAAAAGCAACAAAAGAGGGTGTCTTCAAATACTTTTGTCACATTTAATTTTTTTTTTACTACAGCTATGTTTTTTTTTACAATTCATCAAAAATTGCTCCAATAATGTTCCAGGTAGTTAATTTTTTTTTTTAACTTGTGATTTGGAAAGTTAGATTAGATTTTTGTTGTCATCAAACGATGTAAAAAAATTATCATAATTATAAAAAAAATTATCATAATTATAAAAAAAATTAAATAGTCTAATAATAAACGAAACAGATTGAACGAATCACCTCAGGACCTATTAAGAATTGTTACATTATTTCTAATCTTTTATCAGATATTACCGCAAATCTATTAATAATGTTGTCATATCTAAGATTTAAAAAAAAGACTGAGAACCACTTGTTCAGATGATTGATTACTTCACTTAAATCATCTATAGTTAAATAAATCACTTCATTAATATACGAGTATATCAGTGATCCAGCTGTAGTTTTAAAATTCATTGGATGTACTTAAGCTTGACCATGAGTTTTATCTTAGTGTAGACCATTAACGTACTTAGTAACTAACAGTTACCAATGGAGGAAATGGTCAAAGCATCGTCTGGAAAGCGGAAGGTTCAACTATTTGGCAATTCAGTTTAAGAGGTTATATCAATAGCTAATCTCGCAAAGTGTTACATATTTAAACATTATTTTTCACTAACTTATTGCCATATTCTTTTTAGGATTCCTTTTACAATTTTTCCTCTGATAAAAAGTAATATCTAATCGAGGGTTTAAAAAAAGGTGTAACGACATCTGTCATCGTTCGGATTCGAACCCAGGTCTCCTAAACTTGAGCGAGTATTCTACCAACTGAACTATCCCGGCGATATGAGTAAGCATTATTTTAAATGACTTTTCTTGCATATCTCTGCTTTCTTTCTCAGGACAATGACACGAGATGTGATCTTGTGTTATTTCCTTTTATATTCGATGATGAAATTTTTATCCTACATTTCTCAGCGGTCCATTAGTGTCCTTTCCAATAAAAGGGAGCCACTGCAACGATTGCTTGGCAGGATCAGGCTTTGAACCTGGGTCATAAAACCTCGAGGGCCGTGTTCCACAACGATAATAAATGCCTAAAATTATATTCAGTTTAAATGAGACTTAGAGTTTAGAAAGAGACTAATGAATCGGATTAGTTTAATCACTTTAGGGCAAATTTATAAATTTATTTATTTATTTATCCAATAATTCGATCGGAGTTATTTTTTTTCACGATGAATAATTCTCAATAGGTTTGCTTTACAAACCATTCTCGTTCCTTGCGACGGTCAGAAGTCACCCTAATGACCTACGCCAGAACATAAGGAGGATAGAATAGGATTCGACTGCAGGTCATCTAACTTTGAGGTCGGTATTCTCTCAACTGATGTATCCAAGTGATGTGATGAAGAATTCTTTTCTAATAACCTTATCCAAATAAAGAATTTTCACATATTCCTTAAGGCAATATAATCAGTAGCTTAAAATATTTAACTGAGCCGAACACATATAGCCCCCATTGTATAGAGGTTAGTGTTACGAGCTTCCACAGCGTGGGCTAGGGTTCGAATCCCGACTAAGGCAAGCTTGTTGCTGTACTGTCCCCTCATAGGAAGCGATGTTAGTTCACCTGTGAGGTGTCCCTATTCCAAAAAAATCTACAAAAATGGCGGTATGTATGGGCAAATATATTAATTCTAAAGCATGTTCTTGAGACGTGTATTGGAATGAATATATATATATATAGATAGATAGATAGATAAGTAACTAGCTAAAATTTGCTAAGGCTAATATTCAAAATACCGCTAAAAATGTATATTTCAAGATAGATATTAGTTAATAGTATAAATTACTATTTATATGCTGATCATTCCTAGGATAAGTTAGTCAAACAAATTTAATGAAGGTTTTCGTCTATAGATTTAGCCTTTAACAAGATGATCTTTTGATAAAATTTTTAACGAATTCTTGTTGAACCAAGCAAATGGCTATGCCAAAAATGGTCGAAGGTTTGTTTGTGTGTTTTCCTTTTTTATGCATAATTATGAGGGCATTTTACCAACGTTATAGACTTAGTAAAATATTCAAAAAGCAAGGCTATAAACCAACCGAAATGCTCAAATTATTTAGCTCAACAGCGGCAAAACTATATCTCGCCCATAATATTTATGCAGGCATTCAGCCAGCGTTGTCAAGGGTGTGTACTTCTCCCTAATTGTGAAGTTAACACTGTGCTCATGGGTGCATTAAAGTTTTCATGAAGTGGATCGACCAGAAAGACTATCTAGCCACACCCCGCCAAAAGTTCGCTTAACGCGGGTGGAGCCCCTTAAGGAATGATGAGACTTGAATCCATTTCATTGAGAAATCCGGAGTCTCTGAGATTCCTTGCCAAGATTAATAATAACAAAAAAAAGTAGTTTTGAATGTATTATTTACATTATTTGGGTCGAGAGAAACAAATCCCGTATGCACAAATAAATAGAAATAAATTCTGAAACAGTCACATTTTTTCTATTTTTTTTTACTTGTCCGTATCGCGGATAACTTTTGTAATCCATGTATTCAGAGATTAATGTATTAAATGTCTCCTAATGATAAGTATTCCATTTTGGCAAGCTATTTTATGCTACATCATATGTACATTAATGCAGTGAACTTTACATCAAACAGATACATGATTCAGTTAGATGAATAGCACTGTAAAACCGTCTTAGAACATTAAATATTCACAAAATTGCAAAAAATTTCCTTCCTGGGACCCTTAGCATATCTTTTCTTCCTTAATCTGCAAATTTAAAGAGAAAAAACTGTCTGGCTCCTTTCAATTGTTGATAAAATTAATTCCCATGGTTGACGTATCTGTCACTCGCAGCAGATTCTTACGGAAACAAAACGTTTAGTGGTAATTTTGCAGTTATGACGGAATCTAATGCAGAGTCTATGAGAACGAGAAAGGGTACCACGTATGCGAAATCCCTCGGTAGCCAAACTTGAATTTCACACAATAACAGACACGAGAAGCAAAGAGGGCATAATATAAACTAACCCGTAGCTGGAACAGAATAAAGATCAGAAAGAAAGAGTTCAGTTAAAAACTGTTGGGTGAAAGAATGGGGATTAAAAGAAAATTAGAAAGGGAAATTAATTATATATATAGATAGATATATATATATATATATATATATATATATATATAGATATAGATATATATATATATATAGATATATATATATATATATATAGATATATAGATATATAGATAGATAGATAGATAGATATATAGATATATAGATATATAGATATATAGATAGATAGATATAATCTATCTATATATCTATATATCTATATTAGATAGATATATAGATAGATAGATAGATAGATAGATAGATAGATTGTCACAAAAAAATATATGCACCCAGTAGGAAACAAGCTACTATCACGAAACTTAACATGTATGTAGTGTATTAAGAGATAAGCAAATGATTACAAATTCAGAAGAACAGACCATTTTATTAAGAAGATATGGCTGGGAAAAGGTTACAAATCAGTAAGTAGTAAATCCACCTCTGGCAGCTATACAAGCCGAAACACGGCGTGGCATCGAATACATGAGGTCATCTATGACCTCCTGCGGAAGATTATGCCATAATCTTTGCAACTGGGCAGTTAATTCACCAGTATTCCGGGACGGCTGCAGTTGCCTTTCAAGCACGTCCCAGACGTGCTCTATTGGCGAGAGGTCTGGTGACCAGGCAGGCCATGGGAGTACGTCATATCCTTGAAGACATTGTTGGGAGAGTCACGCAGTATGTGGACGAGCGTTGTCTTGCTGATAAATGGCACCTGGGCGACTTTATAGAACAGGCAGTATGGCGTTAAAATCTCGTCCACGTAACTGACTGCCGGCAAAGTGCGTTGAAGGACGACTAGAGGTGACCGTGTGTCCCAACAAATCGCTACCCATACTGTCACACCTTGTGTAATCGTCGTATGCCTCTCGACAAGAAATGCTGGATCGGACCGGTGGCCTGGCCCCCTCCACACGCGTATGCGCTGGTCATCAGCATTGAGACTGAATCGGGATTCATCGCTGAAGATCACACGCCTCCAGTCGGTCACACTCCAGCTTGCCCGAGGTCGGCAAAAATCCAGTCGACACTGCCTATGATGGGGGGTCAGGGTTAGGCGTCTTAATGGACGTCGGCTCCTTATACCTGCGTCGGCCAGTTGTCTCCGAATGGTTTCCCTTGATACCATCGGATGTCTGGAAGGTGATAAATGACGTCGAACCGATTTTAGCGACGTTGTTGGTACGGACGTGGCCGCTCTTATGATTGCGCGATCCTCGCGCGCATTTGTGTTCCTGGGACGAACTGACCCTCCGCGATGGTAGACTATCCCTTCCGTGATCCATTTTTGGCAACACCGAGCAACTACCATATCGCTCCGACCGAGGTGGTGGCCGATACACCTGTTCGATCAACCTGCTTCTCTGAGGCCTACTATACGCCCCTTCTCAAAGTCCGACAATTGCTCGTACTGTCGCCGGTTACGTCTCAGAGGCATCTCTAGTCACAATACCGTCCATGCAAGTAGACAGATTTGTTTGAATAACCCTATGGCACGAGTAATCATGCTTTTAATCTCTCCCATCTCATATGCACATAGAGCGCTTACCCTTGTTTCATTGGCGTCGAAATTTCATTTGCATATCTCTTATCAGAATACATTCCTGCCAAGTTTCGTGATAGTAGCTCGATTTCTTCTGGGTGCATATATTTTTTGTGACAGAGTATATATATATATATATATATATATATATATATATATATATATATATATATATATATATGCGTGTGTGTATGTTTTCCATAGAATGTATCTAATAAAAATTAAGCTTAAAAATCTTAGAAAACTATTACAGACTTAATATAATAAAGCAGATAATTATTCCATCCCTTGTCACATGATTTGCAACTTTGGATAAAGTTAAGCCTTCAATTCTTGCAATAAAATAAGTTAAACAAAATACCGGTGACAATGATTTTTAAAAAAATGATATCATTTAATTGGAAAAGCTTATTGGTACTTTTAGGGCTTTCGTTTATTTACGGTGAAAAAAAAATGGAAAATTGACATTTTGTCTATCAGCATTATATGGAAAAATGAAACAATTTTCACCGACTCTACCATTTGATTGCTTAAAATATTGCAGTGAATTTAAATTTAATCTGCATATATTTTTATACCTTTTGATGAATATATGTGTGCGCGTTCGTAAACCTTAAGATCATTTTGCACAATATAGGAAGGGCATCATGTTACACAATCACTTAGAATTTCTCTCTGACGGACAGTCAGTCAGTAAAAATTCGAGAACTTCTAATTTCACGAACCTGAAACGCTACTTTTTTTTTATTTTCCCATATCAAAACTTCTCTAATTCAGACATTTTCAACCGTTACGAGGATGGGGAAATTTCTTTGACAGCACAAAAATATGATCTCCCAGATAAGGTGGATAAAAGTAATCTACGAAAGAGACGAAATAATTATAAAAGTGACCCAACTAGAAAAGAAAGATTTTTTTTTTTTCAAAATAGAATGACAAAGCGGTCATGCTTACATAATTTGGGTGCGCAAAGGGAATAAGGAAACACCCTAAAATGTATTCATATTTTCTGAAGAAATATCGGTGTTGTAAGTTCTTAGAAGGAAGACTAAAATGAAAAAATCGAAGGAGTCAGTTCCGCAAACATATAAAAATTTTATTTATTTATTTACCGAAAATTTAGAAAAAAGAGGATGTTTTCATTAACATGCAGTGTTGCGATATAAAAATTTCAGAAAATTGAGTTACTAATGCAATTTCATATATTTTCTCTAAGCGAAATTCAAAAGCATAGTTTGCAGAACAAGACATATCAGAAACTAATTACATGTTCTGCGAACGAAACAGTTTTTCTAAATTTTTTAGTATATTTGCAAAGACCATTCAACCATAGAAATATAATTACTTTTTTCCTGTTTACCGCAGTAGGGAAATTTGAAATCGAGGCAAAGTTTTAATTAGAATTTTTCGGGAAGGAAACAGGGCGTATGCTCAGCCACGTCATTACTAAACGTCCTTTAGCGAGTGACTTGATATTAAATTCATTTTTTTCTTTTGTTTTAAAATTTAGTAATCAGAAATATAATTCTTCATTTCACTGTTCTTATATCCCTTTACCTGTTTGTGCATACTGAAGTAAATTTTATTCTTCAAAGTTCAGATTTTTTTAGCTTAAAAATGAATTAAATTATATTTATAATTGTTCAATTTACAAGTTTATTTTTTAGTTCCAAGCAATATACAACATAACCAAGCATGAAAAATTAAAGACTCCGAATTTATAGTTCCCCGAAAATTCATTTTAAAAATGCAAATATTTTCTGTCCCTCATTTTCATAAAGCATTAAATTTTTAAGACCAATTCATTATTTCTTCTATACGCAATTCCAAAAATATCGTTATAAAGATTTATCAATCATAGTACCTTAGTTATTTAATTTCGTGACTTTATAGAGTTAAACTCTGTAAGAATTTTGACGCACACAAAAATTTTAGTTTGGAATAATCTATGGAATGGTTATTTCCTCATTTATGTGCATACTTTACTGCTAAATGGATTCGACTCAATTTGTTTTCTTATTACTTTGATACTCTTAATATGCTATCTTATGTTCATAGTTATTTCATAGCGTCATTAAATAAAGTCAACAGTTATTTTAAGGGGATCTAGGAAAGTAAATTTAATTAATTTTATTTGCACACATAATTTTTATTTGCACATATTTTAGATGAATTTTTTGTTCATTAAATGTGTTTTGATATAAATATCGTCGTACATACAATAAAAAACTTGTATCATTTGAAACTTTCTTTTATTAAATTAAAAAATTAAAATTTAAGGCATAATAGTTTTTAATATATCGGCTGAACGAATATCCCTATTCGCAAATTTGCTTCAAATTATTTGTCTTCAAGGATTATAAACATTTTAACTGTAAAAATGTTAATCCGCTAATCAAAAATATCGGTAATTTTTACTTTACCAAAAATATTTTCATAATTTTTCTCTGAATCGAAAATTCTGAAAACATTTAAATGAAAATAAAATGAACGGACGTTGCACTAAATTTCATCTAGATACTTTGCAAGGAATCCTAGAAAAGATGGCAAATCATAAAAAAAAATCCGTTTCGTTAAGGTATATATATATATATATATATATAATTATTAATGTAGTCTGTCTGCATACGCTAAATTATAATAATTATAAAAAAGCATGAAATTCTTTCCGACAGTTTGCTTTACCTTTTACGAAAGAGCAGATCGACCAGTTTCCCTTTTACGAAAGACCTGTGCTAGATTTCACCAACCGAAAAAGACTGGAATTAGGTTTTTTCCGTTATGAAAGATACGAGAGGGGGAAAAATTCAGCAAGTAATCTTATTTAAGAAGATGAAGACGTGCTAGTAACCTGCCTACTCTGATGGGTGGTTTGTTGGTTGGTTTTGAAGAGTATAGTTCACACCTGGACCTGCAATTTAAAGCTGATCTAGGCTGCAAACACCCATGGTAATACCAGGTATCGAATTTACACACACTGGTGTATCGCCACTACACTGGTATAATGTCATAGCCATAGTCATTCGGCCTCTGACCAAACACCGTGAAGAATTCAACTAGGGATGAGATGCAAATACATGATTCATCCTCTTCCTTCTACTACCTTGTGCCTCCAGTGATTCCCCCCCCCCTTCCGTATGAAACTGTACCCTATATAATATATTATTTCTACTTTATATGATCTGTATATTTTTCACATCATTCCTGCTTATATCAGTTTTATTTCAGGTTCAGTGGCTCATAGAGTGTGATTTATTAGGCTAATTCCTGGGTCTCTGAACACTCAAAACAGTTTCCCATGAAAATTTATGATAATCGCTTCTCCGATTTATGCCTTTTCGGTTTATGAAAGGTGTTTCATGACAACCTCTACCTCCAGGTACAGGATGTACCTGTATCACATATTAAAAAATTTAGGAACATAATTTTCAAGTGTTTTTGTGTCTTTTTCTCAAAAGTACGTTTACGCCTTTAATCACGAGAAATTTTTATCGGGCCAATCGAAAAAGCATTCATTTCTATGAAAATACTCTAATGCTGTCCGATGGTAAATAAAATTAAAATATCACAAGTAAAATGTCATTATTAACTAACACTTACATTTAGTAAAACATATAAAAGTTTATGAATACTGGAACGGTTTAAGAATTAAATCCCAAAGGACAGTGATGTAAATGCATGGCAATTTAATTGTGAAAAATTAAGAACTGTCCAAAAAAAATGTCGGATAACATTTTGTATCTTTAGCCTTTAGAAAAAGGAAGAGTGCTATGAGAAAGATAAAAATAACACTCTCTTACGCCCTTATCAGACCACAAAAATCCGCGCAACACAACTCGTAGGGCTGCATATTTCATATGTAGAGGAATGAAGGAGGGTTGATCAGAGAGAAGTAGGGTAGGTGGGGGCAAAGGTTTGCAGTTTTGAGTTTTGGGTTTCTTACGGGCCTCCGTTAGATCCTATCGCCCCAAAAAGTCACTTGTATTGTAGTTGGGTATCCCCTCTACCTTCTATAAAATAATGAATTTTTTCCCGAAATATTTAGTCACCAAATTTTTAATTTTACCAAAAGACCTGTTTGCGAACCTTTGCCCCAATCGGTGGGGCAAAGGTTCGCACTGCAAACCTTTACCCCACTCGTTGGTTTCTTACTGGATAGGCATCGAAAATCACAAAAAGAGTTGTCTAAATAATTTTATTTCACATTTTGTAATCTTTTTAAAGGTGTTGCATATATAGAAAATCACAAATTGAACAGGTTAATCTCAATAAATTTTTTCTTAAACTAAATAACTTCAAAATTAAATATCAACTATTAACACAGAAAGTTGAATCCAACAAAGAAATTCACAAAATGAAAAGGGGTTAATCTCAATAATTTTTTTCTTAAACTAAAGAACTTTCAATTAAAATATCAACTATTAACACTATCGTTATATCATATCTTAGACTTTACTCATTCTTTTAAAACCCGTAAAAATTAAGCAAATTAAGGGGATGGGGGACATTACAAAGCAATTTTTGAAAATTTTACCTCAGAGATATGAAATTGGGCATAAATATTCATTAAAGTAAAACTATTTCAAACACCTTATAAAATTTTATAAATATTTAAAATTTTATTTTTTATATTTAAAAAATTGAAATTTTTATTATGTTTTTTAAAATACTCCTTGCGATCCAATTTTTAACCTTATCCTTAATTTTGCATTTAGATTGCTTATACATTTTGATCAGGGTTATGTTTTGATTTGTGCTTTCGTTGAATAATTAATTTTTAGGAAATATTTTTATGCTTGTACTCTGAATTCTCGTGAAATTGTTTTACTTTTCCACGCTTAAGTTAAACTTTGATAATCTGAATGATGTCGAAACCTGAAATGGATACATAACTTTATTTTAATGTATAAGAGGAGTCTTTGTAATAAATTTTATAAAATTTTGTCAAAAATTGTGACGCAAGGAGCCTTTCAAAGACTTGCAAATCTGGAAATTACTCATTTAGAGTTTTTTTTTCCCTAACCAGACCTTCGAAGCTTATAATGTCTTGTAACAACATTTAATTCTTTTATCTTGTAAAATAGGTCTTTGTTCAGAGCTATTTTATTTTTGTGTTGTACTAATTTATTTTATTTTTAATTTATGGATTTTCAAGAATTTTACAAAAAAATTTCTGATTAAAAACAGGCAGTTTTTATCAAAAACCATAATTTTTTTTCAAATTACAAAAATGTGAATTCCCATTAATAATAAAAGACGTTGTTAATAAGGATTCCTAATGAAAAGAGGACATGAAACAAATGTTAATAGTTAGAGCGGCAAAGGTTTGCAGATGGGGCAAAGGTTTGCACTGCGAACCTTTACCCCATGACTCCTGCAAACCTTTACCCCATTTCGTGCTGGTTCTGTTTCTGCAGAATGGACACCACTGTATTTGAGTTAACCCAAAACTTAAGGTAGGATTTGAAAGGTTATTTACCACCCTAACATGCGAAAATAAGCCCAAAACAGTTCGTGAGTTTGAGTGATGCTCAAAATTACTCAAAATTTGCAAAAAATTACATTAAAAGAGACGAAAATAAACTTACCTCATTTTCTCTGCAAAAGGGGGTCTTAACTCCAACATTTTTTACGAGGCAACTGACTGGAAGTAGAGGAATGCATTGCCTACCCTATTCTTCCTAAAACTCTTCCCGGTCATTTAAAAATGTGTGTGCGAACCTTTGCCCCATGCGAACCTTTGCCCCCACCTACCCTAGTTATCGCGCAAGAAAGAATGTTCCTTTCTCGGTGGTCGAGAAAAATATTTCTGGGAGCAGTATTGCTTCTGAAGCAATACTGTTGTGCTGCGTAGATTTTCGTGGTCTGGTGGGAGCTTATTAATCCAGGATAGCACAATAGGAAGATGCATCTAACTGGGGGTGAGAAGATCCGTTTACGATTATCGGTCCGGACAAAAAATTGTTGAACAATGAAACTTTGATTTTTTATGCTTGCTAAAAATTTTATCAATTTTTTTTATGTCTGTAAAAAGAACTTATTCATTATTTTATGTCCGCTAAAAATGAAATTGATTATTTTATATTATAACCTTAAGTTAACTCGGTTTAAAAATATGTTTTTGCACTGATTTAAAACTCCATAATGCTAACTGCATTAGTGTGGAATAGTGAAGTTTTGTAAGTTATGCCACAGATTCAACACAAATTATCCGAAGTTTCAACTCACTCTATTACGTTTGGTTACTTCAGCTATAAGACACTTTCATTTTTCTCACGTTTGTATGATGTATGGCTAATAAGAATGGGGCTAAAATGAATATTGTGAAACATAATACTATTTATCTGTCATTAAGCCTTACGCTGAAAATTGTTGGTATTTCTTCAAATACGACCAATGCAGGCCAAGTGACAGCATATAAACTGTTCCTGTTTTTAAAACATCGGAGATTTATGCATGTAAACAACAGATATGTATCTGAGAATTAAATGCCCGCACATCTTCGCAAACCGAATTAATCCTGAACGATGAGGGTAGCAATTTCCATTTCCTCTTCATAAAGCACATGAGTCATCTCCATTTTAGTTCCGGGTTCGAAATCTCTTATTGATCTACAGTAGTCTCCAGACCATAAATATTAAACAGGCGTTTTACTCTGAAATGAACACGTCAGAAAAAAGAGTCTTAAATCACTGGAAGAAAAAACCTTAGCACAAAAGATTTTTAAAATAGATCTTGTGATCTATGAAAAACTCTTCCCAACTTAACCTACTTAGGGCATCAGTCATTTAAGCTTTAAGACGCTGTTTATTCCGCAATGAAACATATCTCTAAACACCCAAATACTACGTAAAAAGGACTGTTAAACAACTGAATAGTTTATAATCTGCCTTTTCCAAACACAAAGACACGATCGTGATAGACTTTCCCCTAATAATAGGTTGCTAAAAATAGGGGAATCCAGCCACTTCGGTGGGCGGCCGATAAAGACAATAAGTCCGAAGTAGGCCAAGGGAGGATAGTGTTGCCATTTCACAGTTATGTTAAAAAAGGAAAACGACTCAGCGGCAAGCTGAGGTTTAGGACACACCCAAACTGCTCTTGGGATCCATAAAAGACGAGATAAACGGTTCGATGATACAGAAATCTTGTACGCGCATAAAAGGTGATAGGTAAATAATAAATCTTAATGTTTGCTGCGTTTCGCTAACGATGTCTCTTCTGTTATGGATGGTTATCTTCAGAGTTTCTTTCTTTTTATGCTGTGTCCAGATGAATATCCAAAAGCGTTCGCAATTAAGCACTATTCGGGAGACCTATTCAAAGAGCAGAGGTTAATTAAGTGCGTATAACCTCCTCTTCCTGTTTTCGAGCTCGTCAGTTAAAAAAGATGCAGTTTGGGCTGTTGAACAGTTATATACATTGTATTAATATATATTAGAAAAACATAATAGCTACTATATTTTAAATTAGAGTTACTATTGAACATATCAACAAAATTTTTTTCAGTTCCAGTCAATTAAGTAAGTATATCTTTTTAATCTCTTTCTCTACGCCAATTTACAGTCAACCTTCGATTTGCGTTGATTTAACATTCGCGGATAAGGGCTTGTGGGAGCCCTGTGGTACAGCGCGCTGGTTTTCGGTGTTGAGGGTGCTCGGATCGAATCCCTGCGTTGCGGCACAAAAAATACCCCCGTTTGTGTCGTCCCTTCATAGGGGGTAATGCTGTTCGCCTATATGGTGCCCCCATAACAAAATTGACAATAAACTGCGGCGTAATAAAGGCAAATGCTTAACAAGTGCCTCCACTTTAAAAAAAAAATTGCGGATATGGTTATTATGTAGGAAATTATTTGGAATTCGGATGCCTACTGGTACACTAAAACTGTAAAAGTTTGCAAAACAGTGTACGTTATACAACTATGTTTCGTAAACTAATAATTTTACTGCTGTTTAAATACTGAAATTATATTGCGCTATATATTATATGTCTTCTGTATCACCTCCTTCAATGTGTCAGTATTAGTAGATACATACACAGAATGAGGCCTTTTTTGCTGATAATGTAATTTTGTATTAATAAATAAATATACAGCACTACAGTTTGCTGTTTTACCTTCATGCGGAGTTAAATAAGCAAGAAAATTCAAATTACGGTTGGAGGGGGTCAAAATATATTTCGTATATTGTCCACTTTTGGAAGGGAAAAGTGGACAATATACGAATGGGAAGGTTTAACAGAATTCCTAACAGGATAATACTTGTGGATTAAATATTTCAATCGAGATTAGACACATTAGGAACATTTCGGAAATAGCAACCTACGTGTCATGCAGACGTTGAAAGCCCATGAGATTGCATTTTTTATTTATAATACACAAACCCACTCAAAAAAGTCTGGAGAGTTCAAGGGAAGGGATTTCGAAAATCAGAAGACCCCATTTTGTCTAAACGCTGCAAATTATAGACGCATCTCTACCGATTTGGTACGTTCAGACCTCCTATATCTCTGAAGGCACCAAATTGCGCCGATCAAAGCTTTAAAACTTATAAGTAGTTTTGTTTAATCCTCAGATTCATTCTCTTCAACGTGAATCTCTCTCACAAAAATAAATCTTGATTTAACAATAGGATGGATAGCAAAATAGATTGAAGTCTAAACGGCAAAAGAATTCGTGTTAGTGACGTCAGAAATATGCAATGTTAACACAACTAAAACACAATTTTTCTATGAGCCACTAACAATGAAGACATCGAGATCGGAATGACTTGACTCACGTTCCTGGAAATACAAGAAAAGGAGTTTTGATTGTTTCAACCCAGGACCTTCAACTTCAACTGCAGTTTGTGTGGTCAGGAACATGCAACGAACTTACAACTGAAATGCACCTTTTAGATGTGTCACAAAAAGTGATTTCAAGGACATTTTGGAAGCCTGAAACATGATTTTTCACACAGCTGAAATGCATAGCACCACTTTTCCCTGTGGTACAATAAATCGTCACCTGAATGCAAGAACTAGGTAACTCCAAAAAAATTATTTTTGAGATATCTGTCTATTTATAGCTAAATTACATAAGAATTGAATACAGTAACTAGACAACTCACTTTGCTGCTAACCTAATGTCATCTGTTGGCTAGTGTAATAATTAGACAAACAGAACAAGTATTTTCACACTGGAAGAAGTAGACATTTGAGATCTTCAAGAACCTGAAAAATCGAGTTACCTAGTTCTTGCAATCAGGTGACGAAATGATGGCACCGTGATGAAAATGGTTTCAAAGGATTGTTGAAAGTTTGGAACAATGGAGTCTGGATCAAAAGAGCTATTAAAGCAGTTTTGATCCAGATTCTGATCATCGATTTATATGACTGTGCTAACCTGTCAGTAGTTCTCGTGGTACACTATACACTTGCGCGCGCTTTAGAAGATTTTTATGGAAGTTAGTCACTGAAAAATGTATTTACCCAAGTGCGAGGTGACATAATTTAACTGCATGCATTTAACCAAAGTGCTTCAGAATCATCGTAAATACACACTGCATCAGCTCAGGTTTATATCGGGGAGTGGTCAATTCCTTTACTCATTTCTATCCTTTAAACGTGAGAAAGATGCACTCTTCATTATATGAATATCAAATGAAATTTTATTTAATTTTCACAACCAAGAAAAAAAGACTCTAGGCCAACACGTCCGGCCTTTATAAGTTTTGCAGCTTCCTCTTAAGGCAATGGTTCAAAACATTTTTTTTTAAGTTTATCGATCCATATCCACCGAAAGTGACTCACCGCCAAACAAACTAATAGTAACCATTCCCTCACGCGTTGCATCGTCGTCAATATTTTAATCTTCTCCACGTAGATTAAGTACGACTGATAAATGTACAAACCTAATTTATTTATATAAAACAGTTCCGTAACTGACTGACTGACGTATAACGCACAGACCAAACCGCTGGACCTAAAGGGCTGAAATTTTGCATGGCGATTCTTCTTATAGTGTAGGGGTGCACTAAGAAAGATTTTTAAAAAATTCTTCTTAGATTTTTTTGAAATTAAATTTTTAAGCTGTTTTAGTAACTTTTTTTAAGTTTGAATTTAAAATAATAATTTGAGGGTTATAAAATTTATATCACGAGAAAGATCATAAAAATTCCTTTAAAATGAAATCTTTTTCGAATATTTACTTCAATATTCTGATTTTTGGTGTGAATTTTTAAAATTAATTTTTAGAATTTAATTTATTAAATGCTGATCACGTGGTTTCTTTTCTTTTTGTGATACTTTAAACTAATTTTGCGTCACGTGCATTGCAACGAAATAGACAAAAAAATTTTTTTGTTGTTGTTGCTTATGCAGCAGACGATTGGGCATTACCCAAAAAAATATTAAAATACAGTAAAAAATATGCTCCTCAAACTGTACTATTCTATTAGACTGTATGTTCTATTAGATTTAATTTGAATATTTTCTTCTACATTATTTTGTCTATAAAAATATCCCTTACGATTTTTTTATAAATATATTTTTTGTTGTTGTTTTTTTTACATCAATTGCATACATTGATCGTTGTATTTATTATATATATATATATATATATATATATATATATGTATATATTTCTTTTTTTTTTGGCATTGATTGCATACATTGACCGTTATATTTAATTTGAATGTACTCCGTAGCGAAGTAAGGGTATTCAGCTAGTGTTCTTATAAAACACAGGGTGTCATTTAGTCTGTTAAATAT
The DNA here is from genome assembly GCA_907164885.2 of Dolomedes plantarius. Lineage (NCBI taxonomy): Eukaryota > Metazoa > Arthropoda > Arachnida > Araneae > Dolomedidae > Dolomedes > Dolomedes plantarius. The sequence goes on from OU015492.1 coordinate 86,218,047, forward strand.
AAACAAAACTTCAAAAAATGCTCATGAAATAGAGGAATTTCTCAAAATCGCTAGTGGTACAGCAAAATTTCCTGTGGCAAATGTTGAGAAAAAATGGAGTCGACTAGAATTGAGACTCCTTGTTTATGTCGGGGACATTTTTGTTTTTGAGTAATGAAGATGACTGTTTAATTCTAAAATGCATGCATCACTGCATTTATATGTTTAAACGACTGTTTGGGAAGACCGGGGTTTCCTAACCTAAAGCTGGTTTAACCGATTGATATATGCAGTATCCGGAATCTGATATTCTGAGTCGAATAGCCCATGCATTTAATTTACGAGATCCGTGCACTAGATTTGGAGGAGTCGAACACAACGCATGTGTTCAGCAGCAGGGCCACATAAGGTACACATAACCCACATTTTTCTTCCGTGTTTATCAAATCTTCCTTCGAAGCGAAGGAAGATTTCTTCGCGGGTGATAAAACTAAAAGGAAACACTCACTTCATTGTTTTCAGATGCTACGGGGTTCTTTTCGGGGGGGGGGGGGGGGGGGGGACAGCATCAACCTCAACAAACAGCCTACGGAGATCTAAGATGAGGAATAGATTTCAGAAAAGCCAAAGAAAAGTGAGGTCGAAAATTTTCAGCGTTTGCAATTAACGAAGATCGTTTCTAGCATTTTGTGAGAGTACGCGGGATAGAGAAATGAAGAACCTTGTAATTTAAAAGATCACAGATCCATAGTCGCATTTTCTTCAAAAATTAAATTTCGACTTAGTTTTTTAGCAGCGTGGGACTTTACACAAAATATCTTCATTTTGGATTGAGATTTGATTGGCAGCTAACTTAGTACATTGTAAATGTTTACAAAAAAGTTAAGTAATTAAAAAATGTCTTGCATTAAGATTGATACAAAGCGCGAAGAATTAATATCTAGCTAAGGATTATGACTAGGGATACGTAATTTTCGTATTTACGAAATAGATGCGAATAAATGCGAAATTTGCCGATCTGAGCGAATAAATGCGAAAATAATTTTTTTACTACTTTTCGGCGAAAACCCGGCGATAAACGGCTCTTTAAGCGAAATTAGATAATAATACTAATTTATTGACCTAATTGCTTAACTCAGACCATCCACGGTCTTTAACTAAGAGATCTCTTGGATTTGCTCTGAATTTCACTCGGACAATTTGTCCGTACTGGAGTCATCAATGGATACAACCATTTTCACAGAGAGCTACTTACAGTACCGAGAGACTCCTGTTGATGTTACACAGATGTTGATTGCAACGAAATGATGCTACCTTTACTTTGCAAAGGCATACAAAGCCTCTATAGTCCCATTAATAGCGTAGATGCTGAGAGGATATTTTAGTATGTACAACATAATAATTAATGATAGAATGCAAAGACTTAAAGAAGAGAATGTGGAGACTAATACAACGTTCGCTTTTAGCTAAGAATTATTATACTTACCTATCCAAGTAACTAAAATTGTGATTCTTTTTAATAAATGCGAAATTTTTTTAATTTATATATATTTTTCCGAATGAATGCGAAATTTACGTATCCCTAATTATGACATATTCTCCAGTAGAATGATGATTATTTTTTCTTGCTTATCTTAGCAACTTGTTTGCATTAAATATTCTTGTTTCACTTTATTTAATTTAAACGGTTTGGAAAAATAAATTAACATCACAGTTTATAAGTAAAAGAAACTTACAAGCCACTAAACCCAACACTGGAGAATGATTTAAATGAAGAAAAAAAAGTTTTCCTTATAAAATTTATTCCATTTCCTTTAACCTAGACCGAGAAATTCGTTTTCCTGATAAACACACACTCACACGTGTAAATGCATATACAGTGGAATCTCGATCGATCGTTTTCGGATCCATCGTTTTTCCGTATGTGTCGTTCATTTTATCCAGTCCCAACGATCATATTGCTTTGTTATGTTTCCGCATCTATCGTGTTCCCGAATTTATCGTTCATTTCAATCGGTCCCTTGAAAAACGATAGATCGAGATTCCACTGTATAATTAACAAAGCCAAAGCTAATGTTTTTGATTCAAATATATCTAAAACGAGATAGTTTACAACGGAACAAGTCGCATTCTATTGCAAAATTAAAACAAAACAGTAGGAAAGTTGTAAAAAAAAAGACTACATAATCAGCTGAAGTCCAGATAGAAATGAAACACTCTAAACTTTCCTTCACGGTTTTTTCTTTTAAGAATACGGTGATTAAAATCAGCGCTACCTTGAAGGAGTAACAAACACATTTCTAGCCTGTAAAACACGCACCGGTTAGCAACGTGAATGACAGTTCAGAATACTTTATTTTTATCAAGAAGCGAAAAGGGAACAAATTATGTGAGAAAATAAATCCAGTTATTTTAAGAAATGAGCAATTTTCGCCAGTTCTTTAAAAAAATTAATAATATTTATTTTTCCGGTTATTAGTACAATTGCAAAGTTATTAATCTTATGTAACTCTTAGATACGGGATTTCTTTTTGCGTAAAGCACGTCTCTTGATTAGAATTCTGAATTGGAGGGGGGAAGTAAATGTTTTAATAATTTAAAACGCTCATTGCTGCTTTGGGGAAGCGGCTATAGAACCAAACTATTTGTGTGCTTTATAAAACTTAAAACATGTAAACTTTAATATCGAAATTGAGAATCGTTAGAAAATTAAACAGATAAAAAGAAATATCTACTGTCTGTCGAAATATGTAGACCATTTATGTTTTTTATTCCCCTAGATCAGTGTTGTGCAAACTGAGAGTCGCAACCCACAAATGAGTCGTGAAAAGAATTGGAGGGGTCGCGGATAATTTGAAGTAAATTTACCTAAATGAAATAGAAATACATATTAATGTTTAAATATGAAGTTATTGTCACATGAAATTTGCAAAAATCAAGTGCAGAAGGTATGCAAGACATTTTTTATTGCTATTATGCAAAGTAAAATATTATATACCCTAAATCTACATTTCATTGATTTTTAAAATAGTTTGTCAAAATTTGCTTATTAATTATAAATAGTTGTCAAAATTTGCTTATTTATTTATTTTGTTAACATTTTCATAATTTTTTCAAAAATTTTGACACTACCAAAAACTTTGATTGGGGGTCGAGTGATTTTTTATTTACAAGAAAGTGGGTTGAGGTCGAAAGAGTTTACACACCACTTCCCTAGTCCATAATTGTAGCATTATATTTGAATGTACCTTTTTTAATTATTGTAAGGTACCGGATAATGGATAGGTCAAATTTTTTTTATTTAAATCCTTAAGATATAATATAAGGATAATATAAGGGGCTAGCTGAATTCCCGTGCTTAGCTACAGGGTACATTCAAATTAAATACAGCGGTCAATGTATGCAATTAATATATATATATATATATATATATATATATATATATATATATATATATATATATATATATAATTCAACAGTTAATATATGGAATTAATGCCAAAAAAAATATTTATAAAAAAATCGTAACGGATATTTTTATAGACAAAATACTGTACAAGAAAATATTCAAATTAAATACAACGGTCAATGTAGTCAATTAATTTGTATGTTTAATATCCATAAAACATACTAATTGGAAGTAAATTCTTAAAAAAATTCCATCTCAATTAGTCTAGGGGATAAATTTTATCTTTTACCGCATTTTTATAATTTTCGTCAATTTATTTCGTTGTTATGCACGTGACGCAAAATTAATTTGAAGTTTCACAAAAAGAAAAGAAACCACATGATCAGCATTTGATAAATTAAATTCTAAAAATTAATCTTTAAAAATTCATCAAAAATCAGAAAATGGAGGTAAAGATTCGAAAAAAATTACATCTTAAAGGAATTTTTATGCTGTTTCTCGTGATATAAATTTTATAACCCTCAGATTATTATTTTAAATGCAAACTTAAAAGAATACAAAAACAGCTTAAAAAATTAATTTTAAAAAATCTAGGAAGAATTTTTCAAAAATATTTCTTATTACACCGCTACAGTATAAGAAGAATCGACATGCAAAATTTCAGCCCTTTAGGTCCAGTGGTTTGGTCTGTGCGTTATCTGTCAGTCAGTTACGGAACTGTTTTTTATTTATAGATTATATAAGAAATATGATATAAGATACATTCAATCTATAAGTTATTTAAAAAATCGTAAGGTATTATGTGTGTTGTAACGTAATGTTTTCTATTCAGTGTTTTTTGTTTGTTTGTAATTTTTTGTTCGATCTGCCGAAGTGAGCAAGCAAAATTCTCAATAACCTTACACTCAATTGTGTATCTCGCAGACGCGAAGCGAAAGAGCAAACACCAGACCATATGTAAAATAGGAGGAAAGACGTTTCATCTTAGGCAGTTCACCCCTTCGGGAATATGCCGAGCCAGGATGTTGGAGTTTTCCAAGCTAGCGAAGGAAGAAACTAAACTATACTGAGCCCACATTTAAGACGTGGGCGTTCACTGCAGTCAGCGTGGAAAGGCCTAGTGCCTAGAGCAGGAATTAACTAGAGAAACTTGAGCGTGAGGGAGATTTCGAATTTAATGTCAGTGGTGTGACCTTCGGAAAGAGATGATTTGAATGACGAGTGCGTGTCCAGCAGAGTAAAAAGTAGCTACAAGTATGTCCAATGTACAGATAAGTCTTCTCTACAACGATCTAGTTTGAAGATCGGAGAAAATTTAATTTGCTTTTAATGCCATTTTATTAAATGGCATTAAAAGCAACTAGTCACATGCCATTTAATAAAATGGCATGTGATACAATGATATTCTTTAGTGCGAGAGCCCGACAATGCCCTGTACAGCGAACACTCACGGATTTCCAGCACTTACGGCGATAACAGAATGTATGAAGACTGTCGAAAGACATTCACATTTGTTCTGCTATTTTATTTTCACTTTTCTTCATTGCCTCGTGTGTTATAATATTTACATGTTTTTTGTACCTTTTTTTTTGTATTAAAATAATTTAATTCAATCAAGTGATCGATATTTGAAATTTTCAAATTTCATTTAATTTTAGAAGTAATGTATGCAAATATTCTTAGCACGAGGAAAATTATTTTAAATTGGACTTTTTTTGTGAAAGTGCAGTTCCAAATAGTCTGTAAACCTTGAAACAATACTTAATATGCCCTTTAGGTGAGAAAAATTAACTCCAAAACACTGAAATTCATTTCTGTTGCTATACTTTTTCGATAACAATAATCCTTTACAATAATACTTCTTCGCGCTCTGTATAATGTTCTAATAGATAGGTTTTGCAGTATTTCTGTTTCCTCAGTTTCAGTTATTGTTATAAGCTCGTAAAGTACAATAAATCGGAGAAAATTTAATTTTCTTTTAATGCCATTTTATTAAATGGCATTAAAAGCAACTAGTCACATGCCATTTAATAAAATGGCATGTTATACAATGATATTCTTTAGTGCGAGAACCCGACAATGCCATGTACAGCGAACACTCACGGATTTCCAGCACAAATCGGCAATTTCCAGCACGGATTTCCAGCACAGTCTGTTATTTAATGTGGTACAGTTTAGTACTTACTACTGAATCTGGGCAATCTACACGGCATTACAGATTAATTAAGCCGTATTAAGCTATCCCTATTCGCTTTATATAATACCGGGTGGCCATAATTAAACTGACAGTGCTCACAGTGTTCTGTAGAGCGATCTATTTGCGAGAATGACGCCACATTTTGTAGGAAGATTAAACAAGACGGGGGACGAAGGATTCCGCGAAAAAATAAATTAGTTCCAAAAGTCACCGCTAGGGGAATATTTGGCGCTGTGTAATAGAAGATAGAGTGTTAACAAATGCAAATCAATACGGAAATTACCTTTTATTTTGCATTCAAATGAGGTTCAATGTGGCTGCCGTTGTTGTGGACCACATATTGCATTCTGTGCACAGTATGCACAACAGCAGAAAGTAACATGTCTGCAGGAATCTCCCGTACAGTCCGTGATATGTTATCCTTCAACGTAGCCAGGTCCTGGACCACTCCTTGATAGACCTTGGACTTAAGGTAACCCCATAGCCAGAAGTCGCATGGGGTAAGATCAGGCGACCGAGGTGGCCATGCAGTTGGAAAGTAGAGGCTAATGACTCTTTCTGTTGTGAATTTCTGTCGTAGCAGCTGTTGCACCCGTACAGCAACGTGTGGAGGAGCTCCAGCTTGCATGAAAATTATTTCCCCCAGGCATTCTCTTTGCTGAAGTGCCGGAATGACAAAGCTATTCAACATGTGGCGATATTTCTCTCCGGTAACAGAACAGGTTTCCGGTCCTGTCGGGGTAATGTTCTCATAGAAGAATGGACCTACGATAAATTCCGCTGTGAACCCACACCAAACAGTTACCTTTGGTGAATGTAAGGGAATTTCTGTGACTGCATGTGGTGATTTGTCATCCCAAATTCGGCAGTTCTGGGTATTCACAGTTCCATGCAGGTAAAAGTGGGCCTCGTCTCCCCATAAGATTTTCCACGGCCAAGCATCATCCACGTCCATTCTGGCAAGAAAGGTGAGAGCAAAAGTCAATCGCTTATCATGGTCGGGGTACAGTAACTCCTGTACACGGCTGATCTTGTACGGATAGAAGTTGATAATCTTTCGTAAGATTTTCCATACCGTACTGTAAGGCATATCCATATTCCGAGCTAATCCACGAGCGCTAGAGGTGGCAGCAATATTGTCTGGTCCTCTGTCGACAATCGCCGTGGCAACTGCTTCGATTGTATCCTGTGGTACAGGTTTTCGTCCTCTGCCTGACTGAACCTTCAGAGAACCTGTTTTCTCAAACGTCGCAACCATTGCTTTTAGCACATTAACTGACACAGGACCGTTACCTTTACGCATTTTTTTGTGCGTTCTAAAAGCACGAAGAGCGGCTGACCCGTTGCACTGGTTGAGGTAAAAGAATTTGACCAGTAACGCACGCTCGACTAAAGAAGGAGACATTGCATATAAACTTTCAATCCGATTGATTCGAAACGTAACACATTGCCTTTTAAAACCCAAGCAGCTGGCACTGTGCCAATGGATGCAACGTGAAATTTGAATAAAGAACTTCTTCTGCTCAGCGTACGTGATATTGCAGATCACGAGACTTTATCGGTGTTTAAGTAGATTTTACGCTTTTTTAAAAGTGTTGCCATATTGCACTTGAACTAAATAAGAAAATGTGCATAATAAAAGGTAATTTTATTCCGCATTAATTTGCATTTGTTAACACTCTATTTTCTATTACACAGTGCCAAATATTCCCCTAGCGGTGACTTTTGGAACTAATTTATTTTTTTGCGGAATCCTTCGTCCCCCGCCTTGTTTAATCTTCCTACAAAATGTGGCGTCATTCTCGCAAATAGATCGCGCTACAGAACACTGTGAGCACTGTCAGTTTAATTATGGCCACCCGGTATTATAAAATATTCTAAATCCAGACATGCTCAGGCTTTTCTGTTAATAAATACCATACTCCTGGACTGGTTTCAAAATCATGCGCAGTAGTCAATGTCAAAGTCTTCATTACGTTGCCAGTGTTTTAAATTGATTATGTTGTTTTTGTTGTTGTTGCTTCTAATGCCCCCTGGCGGGAAGTATCAGACCAGGTCCATATCGACTTCGGGCAGAAGTGTGTGGCTCCGGTTTATATAGCACCACAAGGGTCGGTGTCCGTCTTAGCTAGTTGCCACCTCAATTTTGACCGAGCACCCTCAGGACTGACATCAGGGGGGGGGGGGTCATACCCTCTCCTACCCTCTTTGACCTCATAGAGGGATTTTCCGGTCGTCGGATTTAACGTGCCCATATCCGGTCTAGACACGGAGGTCTTTAATGGTGCGTGACGAGATTTGATCCAAGCACCCTCAGTACTGAAAGCCAGCGCGCTACCGCAAGGATACCTCGAGCCCACTTAAATTGATTATTTGCGACATAATGTAATTTAAATTATTCGTAAAATAATCCTTGTCATTTTAATGTACAAAGATTATATTCTCACATTTACTATATTGCTCTGTGTAATTTAGGACTATGACTGTTTGAAAGTTTTAAACTTTCGTTTCGCCCCCGAATTTTTCATATTACGTAAAGTGATTCTTTGGTTACAGATATTCGTAACTCAAAAAATATTGAGAATAATTTCCGATATATTTCTATGGTGCCCGGTATAAAGGGCTTAAGTCAAAATAAGTGATTTCTAGATATTTGTTAGCATTGATAAAAAACAAACAAAAATCTTTTGACTTGTATAAAAGGCTTAAGTCTATCAATTTTGTATACAAAAGTTTCTTTGTACAAAAGACTCAAGTCGAAATTATATTTCTGCGATTGGTATAAAAGCCAATAACTTTGTATATTTAAATCACTGTTTTTGACTTAAGCCATTTATACCGGTACCATAGACAGGGCCATGCTTATTGGGGGGAGGGGGGGGGGGGCAAACTGGGCAATCGCCCAGGGCCGCTAAAAATTTTGGGCCGCCATTTTTATTCCTCATCGCAACACTTTTCTAAATGTTACGGGTTTTTTTTTTTAAGAAATCCCTCATTTTTCGCGGTTTCTATAATTTAACTTATAAAAAAATATGTTCCGATTTTTTGAAAAGAATCGTAGAAAGAATCTTAATTGAGAAACTGCCCTTTTGGTTCAAAAAATTTCTCGGTTAGAAAAACATGATTTATCTTCAATTCGGTTACAGTAAAACCTTGATTATCAATCAATTTTATTTCCCACTTCTCGAAGAATTGAAAATATTACAAAGCAGTTACAATCAGTATGCTTTGAATAGAGATTGTACGCCTGTCCTCCTTGGCACTTATTTCTAATGAAAATGAACTCTCATCATCTTTGGATATTATAATAGACAATTTTGCTGCTCAGAATGCAAGAAAAATTGCTTTATAACCAACAAATTCATACATGTAAGCATTTGTTTTTAACAATTTACATTTTCTAAATCGTGTAAATAGTTTTTCCATTGTTTCATTATTCATACAAATTGATTAATTTTATATTTAAGTGGATCAATTGTAATTTCATGTATAATATTCTTTTACGTAGCTAGAATGTAGGTTTTTTAGTATCGAAACGTAATGCATTAAAAATAATAATTAGTAAAATCAGTAGTAGCAGTAAATGTGTTTCGCCCTAGCCGCTAAAACCCTAAGCACGCCCCTGACCATAGATTTATACTAGTCTCTTTAAAAAAAATAATAATTTAAATGTAAGATTATTTGTTCGCCTCATGAAACTTAAAGCTCACTCTGGCAAACTCAAATCTTGAAATTCGATGCGTGTATGCATAAGTCAACTGAAAGTAAAAATAAATCTTTTAAACAAAATCCATAAGTGCACTTAAACAGTGTCATTATACCACTGTTGTCCTAGACGCAAAGAATACCGCCTCCATACGTAGCGATGAGATAAAAAGGAGTCAATATCCCGAGACACTTCTTTCTCATAGACACAGGCCGTTCATGTGCCCCTTTATCGGATAAATACAAACCCAAAAAATTCCATCCCGGCAAATATAATGGCTATACATCATTCGACCTTCGAGAAATTCACCCATTTTCCCCCGGTCTTAATCTGATGGCATGTCTCGGAACACAATGCCATTGCTAATAGTACAGATTCGGCCAATCAAAACATATAAAGGCGAGATTCTTATCTCGGGAAAAAGAAAAAGCTTCCTCTGGTGGTTTCGGACCTATCTAGGTCGTTGCGCCTAGTTGGAGAGCCTAAAGAAGACACCGTACGGTAATCATTTACGCCATGTTCCCGGAAATGAGAGATGCGTGGTGAAACGAGAGACTTAGTTATCACTCCTGGACTTACGATTATATGTAAATAAGCGTCTGATTGCGCATTTGCGTCGATTCGTTTGTTTCGGTAACAGCAATAAGAAATAAATAAAATTCTCCATGAATACCAAGGTCCTTGAGAGATATTACAAATTAGATTGCAAATTGGTCTATTTTTACTTTCTTCGTCGTTATTGCACGGATTATCTGAAAAGAAAACGCGCATAATAAACGAAAATTCGTATTAATATATACGCTTCTTGATAAATAATAATTATTTTTTCTTATATATGGGACACTATTGGCCATATTCAGTACTGAAACAGACGCAAAATTAAAACTTAACTTCCATAAATAAGTATTTCACGTCCTAAAAGCATAGGCGTAGCGTGCTTCTAACTTTTTCGGGGGGGGGAGGGGGGGCACGAATTGAATTCAGTTAGGGTCCTACTCAGCGTATTGACTGCCGGACGGTCCTTAAAATATGAAATGTTATGATTTTTTTTAGATTGAATAACAATAGAATTGATGTTTGAATAGTATTCAAAAGTTATACAATGAGAAAAATAAATACAATATAAATCAAATGAGAAAAAAATATAGCATCGAATTTTCATCATGAATCATTGTTAAAAACTATGTTAAAGCTAAAGACATAATCGGAATCACCAGTTTTACAGTTTGAAAAAGAAGGGAAAAACAAACTTCCTTAAAAGTTTTCTACTATTTTCCGATTTTAACTTAACTTCTATCAACGTTTTAATTTCTTTCACATTAAGTTTTTTTTTTTTTGTGGGGGGGGGGGGTTGTTTTTTTTTATGGGGGGGGGGCTGAGAGGCACATATTACGTGCCCCTCAGACGCTACGCCTATGCCTAAAAGGGGTAGTTTTTTTTTTTCTAATGCGGAGGCTTTTGTCCTGAGACATTCGCCTTTGCGAAGTCTTGATTCAGTGCGATTCGGTGCGAAGTCTTGCTGGCTACTTTATTACGGGAGCGCCGTTTAGGTGGTGAACCAGCATTGCTCCCTATGAAGGGACAACATATTGAAGACCAGGCCTTATTCGGGATTTGAACCCAAGCCCACTCACAACGCTAATCAGTACAGTATGTGGGCATCAAAAGGGGTAGGTAAAATCAGAATAATCGTTTTATTTCATCATTTACCTCTCTCTCTCTCTGTAATCATTCTTACTCTCAAATTAACTGAGGTCGGCAAATGTAATTTGATGTAAACCATATTTGCATAAATGCCAGGCTGCTATTGATTTCAGAGACTATTAGTCGAAGCAGTATATCCAGTAATACGTTAACCGACACCACCCAATGCTCAACATGCTTACCGCGTTCGCTGGCCTTAAAGTCCTTTCCAAACAAGTCATGCACGTTGTCCGTTATTGTCACAGCTCTCGCGTCTTTACAGTTTAACCGAACAAGAAAGGAAATTGAGCATTATTAAGCAGTGATTCATGCTTAAGAAAGACTTGTTAGGATCCTGGACCGGAGCATATAAGATTATAACTGAGAAAACAACATTCTGTCAAAGACAGATTTCTATTAAATTTTATTAAACTTCTTTATAGTTTCAAAAGGTATATGAAACCTCTCTCCTCTTAATGTTATGTGAAGGGCGTGACTGAATATCTATAAGGCATTAACTTTACCAGTAACAAAATAAAAAATTGTTTATAAAAAAACTATCATCGCGATTTGCAAATTTATGTATAAGAAAGAAATAAAATTCCATATGAATACCAAGGTCCTTGAGATATTTACAAATTAGATTGCAAATCAGTCTATTTTCGCTTTCTTCATCATTATTACACGGATTATCTGAAAGGTGTACTGAATTCAGTACTGAAACAGACGCAAAATCGAAAATAAATTTCCCATAATAAAACGTTCAATCATAAAAATAACAATTTAATAATCACCACTGTAATGGCATAAATATGCAACCATACATTCTATCTTACAGTTAATTTTGATACGATGAAACTAATTCTAAGTTATTGCAACAAAGATAAAAATCTTTTAATGTGAAGGACCTGTATTCAAGGAATTAAATAATGGATTACATAATTTGATTGCTCCGTTTCAATTTAAGCTTTAAATAATCCTTTTAACGTTACATTTTCAAACCGTACATTAAAAGAGATGTAGGCAACAAGTTTCCACTAGCTATTGCGTTAACAAATTAGTTACATCAGCTATCATTTTAATTTTTTTTAATTAAAAACATAAATACAAGATTTGTGAGACAGTGGAAACATATTTTTAAACTAGAATGTATTTAACGCATTTTCAAAGTAACTAATGCGACTGGAGCAAACACATTTCTCTGTGAGTTTATTCTAATCAATTATTCTTTCGCAATTCTTGTGATAATAGCGACAGAAAGGTGCGATAAAACTAAAAATAATGCTTAAATCTAAGTTTAAATACGCTTAAAAAATAATGCTAATATGTAACTTGTGAAATGAGAATATCCGCAGAAAACATTGTTATGCCCGATTCAATGTGGCATTAGCAAAAGAGTAATCAAACAATAGCATTCCCTTCAAAATTACATATTAAAATACGGCACGTAACTATCTCGCTGACAAATAATAACAAATACCAGGCTTTGAGATCCAGAGCACGTATCGAAGTCAATGATGCCAGGGTAATTTCCCACGTACACTTTTCAACGCTTGTTATGTTATTTTTGTGAGCAGGAACGAAAAAAAAATTTTGTCCCTGAGTAAATACACTGTTGTTTGTAAATCGGTTTCCCTACTACAATAAAAAGAAATTATGCAGATAATTTTCGCGCTACTCAAGGATAACAATTGCAAATTACTTCTAGTCAAACAATTTTTCATATTAAAATACAGTAATGCAATAATTTGCTTAAAAATAAGCAGCATAAATCTTTCGATATCTTTATAACACTAAATTGTTTTGTCAATAGAATAAAAAAGGCTCAGAGTAGAGCTCTATATATGTAAGAATACGCGTCAGTGAAATGGAAAGAATACAAATAAAACCCGTTGAATTTATTTCATTGGTTACCGAGTTACAAACATTTTTAGTAACATTTCTAGGTGTATTCGCCAACAATACTGCACTGCTGTACCAAGATTTAGTTTACATTTCATCGCCGCTGTTTCGTAGGCTATAAGAGGAAATTTTCATTCACGGCAAAAACTAATGAACGGTCGCTGACAAATCCACTGCCGTGTACACTAACGGCGGCTGGTGCGCGAAAAAATCTGTCGTGGCTGCAATGTCCCCCAAGTTCTCAAATTTACTTCTGAAGGTGCGGGGTCAAGTGTTTCCGGTCACTTGACTCGGATCAAAATTACGGGACCGGTTCACTGGGGGACGAAGCTGGGCCACATATATGGTGCCCCCATAATAAAGAGGCCAGCAATTCCGCAGTGATAACAGGCGAATGTCTAAGGACAAAGCCTCCGCAGTGGAATGAATATATATATATATATATATATATATATATATATATATATATATATATATATATATATTTATATATATATATTAATATATATATATATATATATATATATATATATATATATATATATATATATATATATATATATATATATATATATATATATATATATAATGTATGGATTTTAAACAATATTTCTCTAATTTTAGAGAACTATGTTTAATACATAGAAATATATATATATATATTTCTATGTATTCAACATAGTTCTCTAAAATTAGAGAAATATTGTTTAAAATCCATGTTTATTTAAAATTACTTCCTTTATTTTCTTTCATAAAAGTGGGTTAGCAAACGGGTTTCAGGAGACCTAGTGCTCACTAAATATTAGCAATATGAATAGTAAATGTACTGAATTTAAATGCACTGAATGACCTCAACTCTTTCAGCCTCTAAAAAAACTTTCGCAATTGGACATTATTTCTTTCAAACTTTTTTTACTAATTCCTAGCCTTGGAACTTATAGTGATGTGGTTGAAATTCCAGAAAAAAATTTTACACTATTTTTTTAATGGAAAAATGCATCTCAAAACGGATTTTATGCTGCAATATAAAGGTAGTAAGTTGGGAAAAAAGGACTATGTTTTCAACAAAATAGCTTGTTCTACATATCCTGGAACACGAATAAATGTCCTTTTCAGCTCATGGTATTTCCAACTTGTTAGCGAGGTTGTTTCCAATGGGGTTTCCTTCCGGGACAACCGTGGTCTACAGTGGAGTCTGAATGCTTCAGGAATCTGTGGCAGTTGCGTCAATAGGTCAATGGAAGTGTTGGGAATTGCGATGAAAATAATTGCATCACCGGCAAAGGATAATGCAATTTGATTCGCCTCGAAATACCTCTGGACCTAGAAATAAGAGCGGATGGATATAATATCCCTCCCGCACAACAGTTGGTCAGTAAATTGGGTAGAACATTCGAATGTGGTAACGGAATGACTGTAGGTTCAAAACCAAGCACAGTGAATGCACTTAGAGCATCCCCACTACGTTTACCAATTCAACATCCCACATATGCATCCCGTGTCAGTTTCAGTATTATGACATGAAAAACATTCCACAACACGCTTTATCTGAAACTAGCTGAATACCCGTACTTCGCTATACGGAGTACATTCAAATTAAATATAACGATCAATGTATGCAATTAATGCCAAATATTTGTGTGTGTGTGTGTGTGTGTGTGTGTGTGGGCGTGCGTGCGTGTGTGTGTAATAATAACGCCCCATCCTTATAAACTGTTCCGCCCCACCTTTTTTACTTAACGCGTATTCTAAATTATCCTTGTTTCTTCATAATAAAGTACAGTCTCTTTCTTCAAATTGCGACCTAGGAATTAACGAACTAACCATCCATATTACCCCTTAGTGAACGCGCGTTAAAGATATTTGTAAACATGATTCAGCACCACGTGATGTTTTCGCCTCGGAGCGCTTTCCGGAACATCATGCGGTCCTTATGTAATCAAGTCAGATGCTCAATTCTAGCCAATAAAATTGATTTCCCCGCGGTCAGTACCCCTACACTTTATAACCTTCTGTAAAAGTTTACGGCGTGCTTTTTACTGTCTGTCGATATCTTGTCCGGTTTACGCGCTCCGAAATGGTCTTCATCTCCTGACACTCTGGCTACGTCTACAACATGTTTGTGTTTCATGCTGCTGTCCGATATGATGTAAAATCTGTGTTCTGAATGTGCCCCGGCAGGGACCGGTGGCGTTGCTATTGTGTGTGTCCAGTTGTCAAGATACCTGTGTTTTTCTGAATAATATTTGTCTACATTAGAATCCGAAATAAATTAATATGCGTCGCATATCTGTTGTGTGCGTCCTTCCAATGCCTCTCCAGTGTGTGGTTTTCCTCCCCGATGTGTCAACGGCTCTCGTGAAATGGTCTTCATCTCCTGACACTCTGGCTACGTCTACAACATGTTTGTGTTTCATCTCCTCTACATAGTTTAAGTTAAAGTTTACCGTGCGCGTTAGCCGATATCATTATATATATATATATATATATATATATATATATATATATATATATATATATAATAAATACAACGATCAATGTACGTAATTGATCTTAAAAAAAATAGTTTTATTAAAAGATCGTAACGTATATTTTTATAGGCAAAATAATGTAGAAGAAAATATTCAAATTAAATCTAATAGAACATACTAAAGAATACAGTACAGTTAATATAGTACAGTTAGAGGAACGTTTCTTTTACTGTATTTTAATGTTTTTTTGGATAATGTCCAATCGTCTGCCGCATAAGCAAGAAAAAAAAAATACTTTTTGTCACTTTGTTTCGTTGTTATGCACGTGACGCAAAATTAGTTTAAAGTATCACAAAAAGAAAAGAAACTACGTGATCAGCATTTAATAAATTAAATTCTAAATATTAATCTTTAAAAATTCACCAAAAATCTGAAAATGGAGGTAAAGATTCGAAAAAGATTTCATTTTAGAGGAATTTTTATGATCTTTCTCGTGATATAAATTTTATAATCCTTAGAGTATTATTTTAAATACAAACTTGAAAAAAATTTCAAAAGCAGCTTAAAAATTTAATTTAAAAAATCTAAGAATTTTTCAAAAATCTTTCTTAGTACACCCCTACACTATAAGAAAAATCTCCATGCAAAATTTCAGTCCTTTAGGTCCAGCGGTTTGGCTGTGCGTTATCTGTCAGTCAGTCAGTCAGTCAATTAGTCAGTCAGTTACGGGACTGTTTTATATACATAGATCAAAAGGATATCAAAAAGGATTCTTTAAAAGTATAACAGAATTTTTTTTCTTTTTGTATAAAAGATCAAAACTCCCACAAATATAATGTCGATAACAGAAAAATAAATTGTCATTAATTATAAACTATCTAAACAAATATAAAGAATAAATATTTCCGTTTTCAATTCTACCTTTCTGTATTTGCAGTAATTTGCAAATTTTCTTTGATCCAACAGGGTAGAGAAAAATGAAAAGTTATGCAAGCAATATTGAACATTACAAGAAAGAAAAATCAATGTTCCGAAAAAAATAACAAAAGTTACCCTTGACTTCCATACTAAGAACTTATTTCCCGATAAAAATCTAAGTTTTGAATTTTCTGCTCCGAATTATTATGGGTTTTCAGCGATTTATATTTGCAATACCCTATTTTCTTGTCGCATCAGATTTTGATCGAACGAGAATTTCTCTGCGTTCAAATAAGCAGTTTTCTCCTTGTATGCCTCAGTGGAATCGGCTCACATACGTAATCCCGTGTAAGTCAAGAAGAAGATTATGAAAAGACTCGTGAGTGGAAAATAAAATAACTTATCACTATAGACTGAGACAAGAATTAATTGCCAGCTGAAAAAAATTCAGAAAACCGGCATTTGGGTCACTGCACGAAAGAAATAGCAAGTTAATTGCATTTTCTTTCAATAATACGCAGAAAGAAAAATTATTTTGTGTTTTAACTCAATAGTACAGGTAAAAAAATTAAAGCACAAATAAGATCAAACAAAACTTTCAGTACTGAACAAAATATTTTCACTTTCCGTTTTAAATAATTTTTAAAATGCTCTTTGCAAAATATCGGCTGATAGTTATGCGATGCATTCAATTCTTTCAATGACTGGGAATGAAAGTTTGAACTAATTTAATTTTTGGCGCGTTTATCAGTTCTTCGTTATGACTCAAAATTATATAAATGGTAAAAAGCGAGTACGTCTGCCCTTCGATTTACATGGTACTCGGTTTACATGGTTTCGCTTTTACACGTTTTTTAAATACTATAAATAAAAAAAATTCGATGTATTATTTGATTATTTGAGTGTTTTACATTGAACATACTCATAAATTATCTGCACAGACGTCACAAGTACATTGTGTTGCGTTGCGTTGCGTTGCGTTTAGCACTGGCGTCATTAAAGTAGATTTTGTTTCACTTCCATAATGTCATTCCTAGTTCAGTTCTACATGAGGTAAGACGTTAATTATATATATATATATATATATATATATATATATATATATATATAAATAAATTATCATTGTAAATTACTTAAATTGCTTTGTCTTCGCTTCCGCTCTTTGCAATTTTACAGCCAGGTGACGGCCAAATGGCTAACGCACTGGCATTCGGTTCAGATCCTGCGAGTTCGAGTCCCACTGTTGTTATGGATGTTTGTAGCCGTTCAGAATCGGCTTTAAACTGTAGGTCCCGGTCTAATTAGCCCTCGTGTATCAAAAAGTTTACCTCAGCGCTCCAAATCAAACTAACCAAACTAAACTAACTTGGCATTTTTACACTGTTATTACAAACATACTACGGCTTGCACTTATCCCCTTGTTTAATATGAATGCTGTGTCTTGTTTCACACGGTTTCGATTTACACGATTTGTCTGGGGCCCCAAATTAGTCGGAAGATCTGTACTGTCGGTCCGGAGCCCGGGCCCATACTAAACATAAACCGAACAGGGTAAATCAATCCTCGGTTGAGTTTGCAGGTTTTTCATGGCCGATACGCGAAAGCGGAGGGGGCCGAGGTGGATTTGACGAATTACACGATTTGTCTATGCATCTACCGTGAAAATCGAGGGATAGGTGTATATGAAAATTCTCTTCGTATTTACGATTTTAGAGTAATAACGCACAGAAATCTTAGTTTTTATTCCGATTTGCATGCCGGCCGTGTGGCGAAGTGATTTGGTCCACGGGTATTCTCTGAATGCCTTCATCGCCACGTCGAGAATTCGATTCCCTCTTGTCCGAGGACAAGGTTGAGATTAGAGAGCTATGTTGGTTCACCTATATGATGCTCCCATAATAAAGAAGCCAACAAATTCACGGTGTGGATGGGCGAATGTCGTAATAGAAAAAGTTCCTACCTCGTTGGGAACAACAACAATTTCGACTAGCATTGTTATTAGAAGAATGTCTAAGATAGCAAATAACACCAGCTTACTAAGAACGGATTCTACTGTTATTGAATTTTTGCCATAATGATTTCACTTTATTACAAGCATCTCTTATGTTGTGTTTGCCTCCAAGCCAAGAAAAATAACAACATCTTGGCAACCTAGCTTTTATTTTACACTGATTTCATGTAAATTATTTTGAACAATTTAGAAAATACCAAGAGGATAGAAAATAGAACTTAGGAAGTTTCATTCGTAAAGAGATCGAATAAGAATTCTGGAGAATGTGATTCATAGGTTTTCCTGCATCTCAAGAAAACATAGCAAACATGCACTTAGAACGATACCCGTGGAACGCTTCTTTCCTATGTAGATGCTATAAAAATTAAATTTAAAGTATTTAAATAGATCATTTTCGTAATAATTTGTAATAAATCCCATTTGCTCTTGAAATTCTCAATTCCATTTCTCATTTGCATGCAGTAATAATAAAATTTAAAATATTCAAATAAATATTTACACGCAAGATTACATTCGAAATAACTTAAAGTGGCATAAATGATTACTTCTAAAATCTCCTTTTGCCTTATTTAGTGTAAGCATAAACTGAACACATGAAATTCCTGTTTTGACTATTCAGAGAGACACTTATTGAAACTTTCAGAGCCAGTCATCACTGTGCTCTTTAATATGAAAAAAGGTATCACTGAGAAGTATGTATGGCACTCTGTAAGTGAGAGTAAACAGTTTGACGTAAAATTGTTAGGGAATATTAACCTTAAAATATTCACTATAGCTAAGTAAAAACTTAAAATACAGGGCCTATTCACATATAGTGAATATTTACAAGTTTTTTCTTCCTTAACTTCTTTCCTTAGTTTTGACGTTAGTTTAATTGATATGTCAAGAGAGCAACACTGATTAATACTCTCCAGTGTTTCCTGGCGTCATAGTAACTTTGGCTAATTTGTCCTTCATTCCAACTGAGAAATAAAGTGACATGATATCTGAGTATTATATTAGACCAAGCCTACGTAGTTAGTGCACAGAAAGCATAGATATTGCAGTCTAAACTATTGCAAGTACGAGACATCAAACAACTAGGCAGTTGTACATACAAACACATCATTCTGTCTCACTTATTATTATCGTTTACGCCAAAACGTTTGCCATTATTCTCGTCCCAGTTGGACCCCACAATAGTTTCCCGGCTTGATAGGACAGATATTCGGAACAGATCCTTTCTCTCATCAAGCATCATACATATGTTTGTTTCAAAGAACACCTGTTTCTACAGTTGTTATTGTGTTATCTTAAAATGGTCAACAAACAGACCAGAACTTCTAACAATGAGATATCTTCATTGCAAAAAAGCGTTTTCTTAAATGCACCAATCAAGATCTGAGATGATGTTCCTGATATTATAAATAGCACGTAATTAATAGACAACGTGATAACCTGAAATCGTTATCGGCGATTCGCTGACCTTGGGAAATAACGCGTTTTCTCTCTAATTAGATGAAAAATATATTTTTAATAAAACATCTCACTGTTCTACATCACACACTGGAGCGAAACTTATCAAACTATTTCCGTTTTCCTTTCACCGAAGACTGAGCGACCAAACAGGATGGGATGATAACGTTAGGGACGAAAGCGGATATTGGAAACGGAGAGGGGACCATTCGATACGGGTTTATCATATGACTGCTAAAACGTATCTTCTAAAAGCCGGGGAACTGAATATGAGGAATTCAATACATAGAGTTCCCCACGCTACAGCTTGCTATAATAAAGTAGCTGATACAAACCGAATCGCTTTTAAAAATGTATTCCATCGGAAAATTAGCGGGGAAAGGTGGATCTAGGCTGAGTTTAAATTTATACGCATTTGCTACACATGTGTAAAGTAAAAGTTGGTAAAACATATTTTCATAAGAAGATTTTTCATATTTCTAAAACGAAGAGTAAAGGAAAGATTTTTCTTAATTAAGACAACGTGTGGTTTGGGCAACTGAAGTCTGCCAAATGTGAAAGCCAATCGTGGAGTAAATATAACTAAAAGTAAATAATTCAACAAAGCAAGATAATTATTAGTAGGAAGAATGCAGACAAAAAAAAACCAAAATCACGCACTTAGGGCTCAACGCACCAAAATGCAAGATTCTGTAGCAGTAAAGGAACTAAACCATATAACAAGGCAACCGACTGGTCTCTTCATCAGGAGGCCTAACCAAATCAGTTACCTCAAGGCGGAACTTTCTGAATAGGATGCAGGTCTAACCAAAAGCCATCCCAAGGCCACAAGATCCCCATTGAAACAGATAATCAAATGAAAATATACAGACATCCTGCACTTAGGACTCAACGCACCATAAATGCAAGTACACATACAATACTAAAAGTACACAAATGAAAAGACAGAAATGTAAAAGCCCTATTCCAGTGAGTAACGGTTATAGCGAAATAACAGCCATTTTAAAACCCTAAGAGTTACGCCACTGTAGCAAGACTACAGCGCCACACCCCATTGAAGTTTTTAAGCGACAAAAATTTTAAAAAAGTGTGAAACCAGAAAACCCTATCTTAAATGTCCTTAAACCCAATCGTGAGTATTATGAAAAGATACCTGCAAGAAAAATGTAATACACACACTCACGACCAATCGATTGCAATCGCAAACAGTTCGAATTCAGACCTCAGCTTTCGCCGTCGTCATTATTCATTGCTGATAACCACTCTTGACCGTGTATTTATAATTTCGGGTTCATAGTGTACACCTCGTACATATACAGAATTGAAAGTCATTTATTCCTCTCTTGATTACACTTCTTTCACAACTGCATGTAAATAACCAAATCCTTGGAACGTTATATCGGAAAAGGAAGCAAATTAACTTCAGTTATAGTTTACTGAGTTCAGGCTGACTTTCATTTTTACGTATTTTGCTGAGATACAAAAAAAATATTTTCACATAAAAGCATTCTGGTAAAACAACTTATGCTCCGCATGTGCTGGATTTTTCTTCAGTTGTCACAAGTAGCAGTCAAAATAATTATTTCTTCTTTAAAATCCTTTGTTATTCGCGAAAAGTATACGACATTTGTACAGCGGTGTAGCCGGAAAGTATGAAGTGATGTCATTCACAACTTCAGACGTCATCGTTGTAAATTGCAAATGAAGAAATAGATGAGACAAACAAACACGAGAGCAAAACAAAGTGGAAGCAGAAAGCATTTTAGCTTTGCAAAACAAACTAGGCTTAATAATGCGCTTACCACTTTTAGCTGTTTAAAATCGTATTTAACACAAGACAACTTTTAAAAGAAGACAAAATTGTCTCTAATGAACATTGAGCAATGAAGTTATTACAATCCACCCCAGAAAATCTCTACGAAGACTGAAGTTCCATTTTAAATGCAGATTAAAATATCAATTTTTCAATTTTTTTTAGAATGCTGTTTTAAGGTCCATATTGAATATATTTTAGTGTATTTTAACCAAGATATAAATGTAGAAAAGATGTAGAAAATGTAGAAAGGTAGAATATGTGTTTTAAGTCACATATTGAATATATTTTGGTATATTTTGACCAAGATATAAATGCAGAAAGTGTTATTACGACATTTTGTATATTCTCCTGACAAACTTAGACCAACAGATGAGAAGAATATATGTGCCCTTAATTATGAAAGTGGTCTAAGTCATTGTGCCTGTGATCACAAAAGTGGTGTAAGTCAAGAATCTAAAGAGAAAAAAAAATTTAATTTCCCGTTGCATTCTTCTACATTACCGTAATCTGGCAACGTGTCTTCGAAAAAATTTAAAAACTGAACCTCAAATATTTTTTGAAATATTTTATTATATGATATAGAAATATTTTTTAGTTTGTTCAAACTCTAAGCTTCAAATATCTCGGAGTGAAAAATATATTACATACACCACTTTTGTAATCACCGCCACAATGACTTAGACCACTTTCATAATCAAGGGCATATATATCAGGAAAATATACTGCAAAGGCGTAATTATACCATGCAAAACATAATACCAGGAACAAAAACTCACTATACTCTTACCCTTAGAGATGGCAGATGAAAGAGAAGAAAAAAAGCAATGAGTTTTCCTTATATGATACTTTATTATTTTAACTGTAACCTTACCATAATTTTTATATTATTTGAGCGGGCTCTAAGTTGATAATCGGGAGTTCAGTGTACGTCGATATTTCTAACAAATCATTCGAGAGAACTTTCAACGTCCTCAATGTCACGTCTCCAAAGGGGAAAAAAAAGAACTAAATTTCTTCCAATATCTATACATAGGATATTTAAAAACCGATATTTCATCCTCCCAGGGGGATGGGAGATAAATAGGACGACATCATTCTCAGCAAACTCTTGACATCCCAGATGAAACAGATGCGTAAAGATGTATTACGAAATTACTTTAATGCGGGATTTAAACAAAGGATGCGTAACGAATTATGCATACATTCTTGATGACAATTTTAAATAAAAAAAACTCAAGTTCGTTTCCTGTTCAGGAAACTCATTTCAGCAGACGAATGCAAATGTGTTTTTATTACACATCTTTCCCATTTTAGTTTATCAGCAACCCTGATTTTTAGACTGGATGAACCAATTGTTCTTCAAATAAGAAAAGTTATAATTATTTGACCCATTCATGCGCCGGGAATATTAATGTTCAGAAGAGTCTGAAAGAGACATTTAAATACAACGAAGACAACATCAACAAAGCGATGTGGATGCAAATGATATCAAATGCGTCGTACATGTTAATCTTTTTCGTACGTCAAATTACTATGATAAATAAGATGGGGGTTAGTTTGTCAAAGAAAATGCAGGTATTTCAGAAGAAAAAAAATTTTTGGTCTACGGGTACTGCTGAAGCTACTGCTCAAACAATGCATATTTATTTCTTCCCTCCAGGAATTGAGTTTTATCTCAACTGCACGTAATTAAGTTCATTATTCGAAAGGTGTTTATTCTTAATTTTACTGTGAAAGTTTTTATCGTCTATTATCAGGGTTTATTGAATTACATATTCCTGGTCTCCGTTTAGCTACTACTTGAAATATTGTTATACATGTGCGTGTGCATATATGAAGTGGCTACAAATAAATAAATAAGTATATATATATATATATATATAAATAATTTTTATATTAATAATCTGGCTTCTCCATATTCCTGTAAAACATAATTTATTCGATTTCTAAGGATGATGTAATTCTCATAAAGATTACAATACTTAATCCCTTCGTTCCCCTGTAGACAGAGAAATATCCTTTCATGCTTCAGTCACACACATCTGCACTGCACAGTACACAGGGGGGAAAACGAGTGATTTATGGGCAGCGCTCTCTGCAGCGATCCTCTCCTCAGTCGGTTTCTGGCACACAGCATCAAAGAGATTCGAGGGACCTTGGGGGAGGACCGTAACTAATCGACCCTCAAATGTGTCAACAAGTGTCGGGGAACTGCGTACTGTAGAATTGTCTAGATGCGTGTGACTGAACCTTTAGACTTAGGACAACCCCTAACTAGGGAGACTGATCCGATAAGAATCATTGGACACGCCCTAGTCCATGACGTAACCTTTGCATCCCCTCTTCTGGATTTTCTCGCTATAAAAATCAGAACACGGCTGAAAACCGCATCATCATCTTTTTCTGATATTGTTTGTTACATTTCATATGTCTACTCGGTCTAGCTCCCTTCCTATGGGAAACTGCGTAATAAACGACAAATGAAACTATATTGACTAATTCGCCTGTTTACTACGTCCCAATAACTAACTCTTTTCCAGTTGTTCCAGTATCTGCTTTTCCAGCTGTTTCTACAAGCCATGATATATATATATATATATATATATATATATATATATATATATATATATATAAAAGTCTCTAAAAAAATCAAATTACAAAAAGAAGACAACAATCGAAAAAATTAACAGAAATCTGCAATCAGCGCAGCACGCAACATAAATGCAAGATTTTGTAGCAATAATAGAAATCAAAGTATAAAATACAAAATACAAAAGAACCAAAATAAACCAATATATATGTGTGTGTGTGTGCGCGCGCGGGGATGTATATTATATATATACAGGGTGATCGTAAATGATGTCGACAAAATAAGAGGGGTGAGAGTATACTTATCAAGATGAATAATATTTTTCAATGGAACCTAGAGCCGCATTCTTCTAAGTCTGACAGAAAAGCGTAAAGTTCAGTGTCAAAGTTGAACTTTCATCATTGGAAAAAAATGAGAATAAACCAAATTATAAGTTGCACAATCCCATTTAGATCAGAGAAAGAATCAAAATAAATGCTCAAAATGGCGTCCAAGGGTATCACTGCACAGTTGTCACCCACGAATGACTGTCCTACCCTCACATACACTCCTGGTGTCGTGTTAATATTGTCTGCTTCAACAACGATTCTCGCGACGAGATCTTCAACTGAGATCTTCAATATAGGTGTCTCGTGCACACAAATGGATTTCATGTGCCCCCCCCCCCCCACCCCACCCCAAAGAATTTTACGCTTTTCTGACAGACTGAGAGGAATGTGACCCTGGGTTCCATTGAAAATATTGTTCGTCTTGATAAGTATACTATCGCCCCTCTTATTTTATCGACATAGTTTACGATCACCCTGTATATATGTATATATAAATGTGTGTGTGTGTGTGTGTGCGAGTGGGCGTGTAATCGGTCATTAACCCTTATATTCTAGAACGCCAGATGAAAAATGCAAATATCGTCATCAGTAATAATATAAATCGTCATCAGTAGCCAGTTAAAGAGTAAATGAAATAAGAGAGAAGGTTTCTGAAGATTGGTAACTTACGTAATGATTTGTCGTTAGCTTTACTTACAGCCAGATAAGAATGAATTAGGAATATAAATTCCCCGAGAATCAGCTAGCGATCAAAAAACCTAAAATGACAAAATCGAAGGCCAAATGACAAGAACAGCGCCAAACATACTGGAGAAATCTTAAATTATTTCCTCCTCAATTTTTGCATATTCAATAATTGTTTCCAGTGGCTAATATATATATTCGTTCCCCTTACCTAATCTTATGACGCTGAAGGCTGAACTGCTTTACGCAGATTTTCAGTTCTCATATAAGCTTATCCAAGGTTTTAAATCTCCTCGGAAGGGACAATTTAGAATCATTACGAATCAATCGAAATTGCGAAATACAGCACTGGAATAACAATGTCGTTAGATTCTAAATCCCATATATCCGTACCCTGTTGTTATCAAGCTTCAAGGAAAACATCAGAAAGAATGTGGAAAGCTTATCTATGTGTCTGAATGAAGGTGAAATTAATGTATGAGACACGTGGCTGTGTAATGAACAAATTTTCATACAGATCGTATGTAGAAGGGGTGGCCACACCGGGGCCGCGCGAGCCGCATAATTTGGCGAAACAATTAAAAGAAAAATAATTATTAAACGTATTAAAACTTTAAAAATGCATAAATATTAATAATTCTAACTGTTGTAGAATGATATATTTGATAAAAAATACTACAAAAAAGCAACGCCTAAAATTTCTTTCATATTATATACAACCTTTTTTCCCTTTTTTGTGTCTTCTATATATGTAGACATTCCTAAATGGCTCTTAACACTGTTTATCTTGGCCACCCCTGATATATAGCAAGGTTAAGAAATAGGGAGAACATTTGTTATAGTCCCATATCCTAGAAATAATATTTTGTGCGTACTTTTTGGCTGCAAATATTGATATTTACATATTCCATTTGTTAAAAGTCAAAAAATATATACACCCCTAATTAATAATAGACGATAATTGTTGCAAAGAGAATATCCTAAAATCAGTTTTCTTGACCGATAATTTATTCAGTGCTTGACCGTAATAAAACCTCAAATAAAGTGCCACATGCCTAATTAACTTCAGATCACTTTATTAGCTTCTTGGAACGTTAAATATTTACAAAATAGAGAAATACCCCCTCTAAATCTCATCACTCAAAAATGTCATATCACTTTGAAATCTCAACTGCATTAGACCCGAAACGATGCCAGAAAATCAAAAGGGAGAGAAGACAAAGGTTTGTTTTTGATTAATAGAGTTGTGATAAAATATGAAAGACGTATAGAGCTTTGCCCCTGTTCTACTCTCTGCGCTATTCTACCCCGCTTCAAAGCAGCTACGAATCGTACAATGCTGGTTCTAATATTGATGCTTTTACTAGTATGTACAGTAAAACCTCGTTTATCCGGACTAACTGGGACCATAGGCAATCCGGATAATCCGGGTAATATGGGTAAGAAGCAAAACAAAATCCTTAACTAAGCAGACTTACCGTTTATTACGATAAAAAAACTGTTTTGTAACAAAATTACATAGTATTGTTTACAAGACATTAAAAAATATAAAAATAACTTTTCACATAATTTCTTAACAAAGAAATAGTAAGTTTAGTAAAGCTTTCTTAAACTAAAAATAAAAGCATTTTATTACCACAATTTATTGTACAATCTATACAGGAACGGTACATTGAATCAAACTAAAAAGAGAATATTTGGCGTACTTGTAGTTACGTTCTTGCTATCATAGTTAAAAATTATTATTTAATGTCGACATTAAATAAAAATAATGTCTACAAATCTGATCCGGATAAACGATGTTTTACTGTATATATAAAAGCGTAATGTGATTACAAAGAAAGGGTACTCTTCTTATAAAATATCTGGTTTACAAAATACAGTAATATAATTTTTTTGTGGTTTTATCTATTATTTTGTGATAATTCAATAATATGGCTGCATTTATTCTAATTTTAGCAACGCAATAAGACCTATTTGGCTTGGTGATTTTGACGGTTTCTCCAAGCAGATAATTTGATAGACTGTAATAAAATTTCACAGAGAAAAAATTGTAGCCGATTCTGTTCTGGTGGAGGCATGTTATGATAGTTTGACATTATATAATGAACTAAATTAGGAAAAACTTAATAAACGCACTAATGGCTGCGATTTAAAAAAATTAAATTAAAGACTAGAGGAAATCAATATGATTGATTGCCAGTAGTGTCGAATAAATTAATTAATGGAAAATGGAACAATGATAAAAGTATGTCTTTTGTACTATGTTGTAATGCAGTAGAAGCGATATATTATTGTAAAAATGCCACTTAACACAGACTTACATAATAATACAATATCCCTTTTACCTACACTGAGGTGACATTGGGTCAGAAAAAGGCTAACATGCTCTTTGACATTGAGGACTGAATTTCTCAGAGGGTCACAGAAAAATTTAGATCTTCATAGCAGAAAACCTGAATTTATTTCAATTCTTCTGCCCGGAACGAAGTTCAGTTATAGTGATATCTATAAATCATTGTCAAAGAAGGAGAGAGATATATAAAAAAAGACTGAAATAAAACATTCGTGTCACATTGCTTTTCGGACGTCAGTACTGTCAACTGCTTTTAGAAAAGAGATGGACATGCTCAATAAGAATACAAAAGAAAGTTACAATTCGACGAAAATCTAAATCGTCGAGTCATGAAAAAAGATAATTTTTACACAAACGAAAAATGGCGCTTCAAGTACCTCATAAAAAAACTTGCTCAAGGAATTGAGCGACGGCATTAAATTAATGGAGTGCATAAATCTGTGATTTACATTAAATCTCTGTGAGTCCACCAGTACCATGTTATCGTAGTCCGGCAAAAAAAATTTGAATACTTTCCAAGAGGTTGAAAAAATAGGCTATCCGGTCATTTCTCTTGAATCATGGAGGACACTACATCTGGAAGTTTGCCATTAGGTTCAAGGTGAATAACTTCTGAAAAATAGTACGTTACCTCTGTATAACAGATTTTTTTATCGTTAAAAGAGGTTACAGGTTTTATTATATTTTGTGATAATTGAGAGAATGGAGGTCTAATTTTACATCGATCAGAGAGGTGTGTATGAGAGGGGGAGGAGGGGGGTTAATCTGCAGTGCAAATGGATGGTCGAGGAGATTAATGTAATAAAGATAATCATTGCTTTTTAGGAAAGTACATTCAATTCTGCTTGTAAATGTCTGTTGACGTTGTATAATTTTATAGATAGTCATAGTTAAGAAGAATTAAATTTTCTTTAACTTAGAGCAATACAATAGTGTAAGCATTTTTAGTGGGTTTTTTTATATAATGTAATTAATATAATCATTGGTTTTTAAAAATTACTAAACTATTTTAAAATGTTCTAATAAAATTTTGTCGTTCGTTGGCAATGCAATTTTTGTAAACAGAAGCAGAAATATTTCGTTCTCACTTAAAAAGTTGATAATTTACAATATTAAGTATCAAACAAAATGATATTTCTCGCACTATTTATTCTAATTCATTTAATACTTTTATTAATTGTTAATTGTTGCTTTTTAATTTTGCTTTCATGTTCATTATTTTCCATTTGCAGGATTAAGTTACTCACATTTCACACATACTGCTACAAGAAAAGTATATTCAATTCTGCTTGTAAATGTCTGTTGACGTTGCATAATTTTATAAATAGTCATATTTAAGTAAGAAGAATTAAATTTTCTTTAACTTACAGCAATACAATAGTATAAGCATTTTTAGTGTTTAGGCACCGATTACATTGCAAGATTTTTGTGTGCTTGCTTGTAAGGTGCGTTGGGCCCATACAGTAAGTTGTGTTTGTCTTTTCATTTTCTTCTTGACTAATTGCTTCTTTGGGGGACTCGGGCCTTGGGATGTCTTTTGGGCTTACCTGCATCCTATTCAGAAAGTTCCCCTTGAGGTAATTGACATGGTTAGGCTCCCTGATGACGAGACCTGTCGATTACCTCTGTTGATTTCTGTTTGTTTTTTGTCTATTTTAGTATAATTTTTTTATCTATATCTGTTGGATTATTCATTTTTAGTGTTTTTCATTTTAATTTCAAAATGCACCTTCCTCTAAAAGTTTAGCATTCATTTTCTGTAAACAAAGATTCTAAGTTGAAAAAAAAATTATGAAAATAGTTTTAAAAATTACTAAACTATTTTAAAATGTTCTTATAAAATTTTGCCACTCGTTGACAATGCAAATTTTGTAAACAGAAGCAGAAATATTTCGTTCTCAATTAAAAGTTGATAATTTACAAAATGTGTAACTTAATATAAATATAAAGTATCAAACAAAATGATATTTCTCGCACTGTTTGATTTTAATTCACTTAATACTTTTATTAATTGTTAATTGTTGTTATTAATTGTTGGAATTGTTATAATTAATTGTTGTTCATTATTAATTGTTACGGTTTTGTGTTTCTGTTCATTTTCAAGACTTTTTCAAGGAAACTTTAATTCTTTATTTTTCCTATAAATGTAAACTTCATAGGATTTTCCCCCTTCCATAAACTAGTGCAAAATGAAAATAAAACAACACATACTAAATTGAAATTAAAAGAGTTAAACACTTTCGGGATTTGTCCAAAATGAAAATATAAACCACTTTTTTTGTTATTTTCTGCGAAAAATAATACACCACAGCTATAATTTAACTGTAGAAAATAAATCAATAAAAAAAACTTTTACATTTTTCAAATTGAAAAATTTTCTTTCTAATAAATTATTTTAGAACCCTCTAGTTTCAGCTTTATAAAAATAATCACTAGTTTCCTCTACTCTGAACGTAATTTTTGAAATCTGTTTGCTGTTATGCATAATGATATAAAGGAAAGAATTACTCTCTGCGCCTTTACTCAGAATCATATTCCTGAAAATACACGAGGCGTATTTTTAGGAATTTGGAAGAAAATTAATTCTCCAAATTCATTTACATATTACAAGTCACGCAAGGCCGGCTACTGCTCGTCTAAATTTCTGTCTGCGGACGAAGGGAAAGTAGAGTTGGTAAAAATTCTTCAAATGTAAAGGATTTTTTTAATGGGGTGAAATGCAAATTGCAGCGGTTTAAAAATATAAAGAGTGAATGAACGAAACTATGAAATTTTTAAGCGAATAATATTTGAAAGAATTTCTCAGAAAATAATCCAGCCGGTAATTTCTTTATTTCCCTAGCAAAGAGAGTTAAAAATTTTGTACTTACACTATCAAGGGTCCAAGGTAACCTAGTGGTATCGCGTTGGCATTCCGCACCGAGGGTGGCCGGCTCGAATCCCGACAAGCGTCATTAAGTACTTTCGCGCTTAAGACCAATATGGGTACGTTAAATTTGTAGACCGGAAAAGTCACTCTATGAGATCAGAGTGGATGGGAGAGGATACGATTCCCAGATGTCGCCCCTGGGGTTGCTCGGTCAAAATTGAGGTGTCACTTAGCAAAAACGGACTCCAAACCCTTGTGGTGCTATCGTAAAGCATGTGGACCAGATCGGGAACAATTCTGGCCATCGAGCATTAGCAACAAGAACAATACATTGTGATATAATTACAGCAACAATCATACAGTATTCTGAAATAAGGCGGACGTGACAATGCAACACTATTTACGATTTGCCAAACAATGTGGAAGCTTACAGGACTTTCTAAGAGGCGCTGCATTTAGACAAGACAAAATAAACAACATATGTAAAGGCTACGACAGATGCGCTACGACAGATTTTCAAGGTTCGCGGTGGCCCAGTGGCAAAGGCAGCGAGCCAGTGATCTGAACATCTCTGGTTCGATGCTGGTCGTTGACAAACCTACCGCCGTGTACACTAATGGCTTCTGATGCACGAAAAATCTGTCGTGGCTGCAATGTCCTCCAACTTCTCAATTTACCTCTAAAGATGCGGGGTCAAGTGTACCGGTCTCGTCACTTGACTCGGGTCTAAATTATGGAACTGTCTTGTAGGGGGTATTGCTGGCCATCTATACGGTGCCCCCTTAAATGAATGGCTAGCAGTCTCGCGGTGTACATACAGGCGAATGTGATGGTGTACATACGACAAGAGCCCCCGCGTTCAAAAAAAAAGGCAGATGCAAGAATAATATATGCGATGTAAACCTTTGTCATAAACTGCACAACATAAGTTTAGATACTGCAGAGTAGTGAACTTTTTTTAAAGAAATGTTGTGTAGAATATGGACTTTGAACTACATCCAAATTAATCTTCAAATAACGCGCGCGCGAAAACAATTTCCATACAATGAAGTTTTTGCGATGCAGAAACATTCGATATAATTCGACAATTTCAAAACAGTTTAGGGATAAAGTATTTTGATACTGGCAAATATGAGAATTTTTTTAAGGAACTGAAAGTATTTTGATACCTGTATACAATAGAATTATATTGAGAAACAGAATAGATTTATGTTTTCTCTTTGCAGTATAAAATGTCTGCGGAACTAAACAGTTGTTGAAATTTTGGAAACCTCATCAAAACTGCAAGTTTCTGTTACCTCTATGTAATGGAATAATAAACTATTCCTTGCCGTTTCTTAAGCATTCTTTTGACCTAAACTCAATGCATTTTGCCAGAGCAAGTTTTGCGCGTAATAGCTGATAAGTTATCCATTTTGTCATGTTCTCAGGAGCTCATTATCACTGATGTGAAATGAATTAACGTGAGCAACTGATGCTTCACAACACTGAATTAGTAGTTTGGTTTAGATATTTACCGTTTTTGTTTCATTAGGTATATATTAAGTTTTACTTCTTAAGGCTGCTGTGTACTAACTCTATTGGATTCACTCACCTCACTATTAACCTACGGCGAAAATGTGTCCAAGGATTGCGGACTTGGATTAAAATATTTTTTTTTAATTGTACTCCATAATAGAGAAAGAAATTTTACACCTTGGGGCATTTTCGGTTTTTTTTTTCAAAAAATATGCAAATAATATTTTTTATTTAAATTATTATTGTGACGACTTTTGTCTGCTATAGAAAGAGGTGTGTATGCCTTTCCAGTCCCTCTTCCCACCCCTGCACCCTCACCCCTTCGCCACCGGTCTGGAACATCTGCTGCCGTCTTAGGGGGTCATGGATAGCATTAATTTTCTGAACAGTGCCCCCACTGGTGGGTGGAGGTTTTGGGGGACTGGCTTCTACCCTGGATGGGTCAGCACTTCCGATCGTTATATCCCAGTCATTAGGGGTATGAGTGTTGGCCCACCTTTTCTTGGCAGATTTTTTTGTTGTTGTTGTTGTTGGCGGTTTTCGAGAAGCACACATTTTCTGGCACCCCCTACTAGAGAAGGGCTGACACAACCCAAAGAAAGGAGTTCGGTTGTGAGTTATTAGTTGAATATGTCCAGATTTTGACTGGCATGAGAAGTCATTTCGCTGTACGTGTATGTACTAATAAAGACTTGAAAACGAATTCCACGTGGTATTTTTTGTGCTCCCGGTGTCCTGTTTGTAATGCAGCACGGATTTCTCTCATGGCCCAAACACAACGTAAGATAAAACGCTGGAGAATGTCCTCGTAACATTATTCTGGGAAAAATTCTGGTGTTTTAAACCCTCCTAAATTCCTTTGGTGGACGAAATTTAGAAAATGAATCCTGCTGCACTGTTGCAAGGTGCAGAAAAGTTCAGGATATCTGAAAACGCCATTTTTATTGGATTATCAGCATTTATGTAGTTGTAAATAATAGACACATTTTCTCCATATGTTAACAATGAGGTGAGCGAATCCAATAGGGTTAGTACACAGCCGCCATAAGTTTCTATTTAAAAAATATTCTTCATTACGATATTTTTATCTATGGGAATTCGTTAAATACCAAATTAATTGTACATTAAATTCAACGAAGATCATATGTTGTGGTGTTTGAGTACAGCACAACATAGGGTCTAAAATTCGATTCCCAGGCAGCCCAATTGTACTTGTATAAAATGAAAATTTTGTAAATGTGAGAGGGTGTGACAGAGTGATATTTAAACATCTGTAAGATATTGAGTATATAACATGTCTAGGTGTAAGGCTTATTTGATATCCTAAGATGGCAGTTCCCAAACTTTTATTATATTGTACCTCTTGGTCGTGATTTAACATCTAATGTTCCCCTGAAGTAAAATTTTCGAAATCAGAGGTTTTTGACTAATTACTGTACGTGGACTGTACGTGGCAAATTATTGAAAAAAATTTAGTCTATTAAAATGAAATATATCTCTGTAATAAAAGCATTTAAAATGTGATATTTAAAGTTATTTTTATGTGATATTTAAATAATTTTACTTTTATTGTCTTAACAATAGTTCTTCTTGAGAATCATTATGATTCAATTTAAACATAATATAATATAAAATTATATTCTAAAAGAGACGGAGACAGTCTTTTAACAATTTTTTCCTAAATTCGTTCAAAAATAGAGAGAAACAAGAATGAATTTCAACATATATATGTTTCTAAATTATTTTTTTAAGTCTGACTCTTGAATTGAAAGATTATGAATTCCTTAAGTCCTAATATATTCAACATATAACAAATAGATGTGTTTTTCAGGTAATATTAGCAAAAGTTGTAAAGCTCGTGGATACTTTAAAGGTATTTTCTGGACGTCTTACAGATGTTTATACAACTGTAAAAAATAAAATTAGGAATTAGGACAAATAGAAAATGCTAGCTCTTTTTACATCTGAATATACAAACGCTATCCTGTACCTTACAGGTGTTGTTGCCAATTTTCATAATTTTTTCATTATTTTCGTCACTGCAATAATTTTACAAATATAGAGCTCCTGCTGGTGTAAAATATTCTACTGAAAAAACACATAATTCACGAAAAGAACTGCCTTCTTTTTTAATGGGCAAGAGAACTTACCTTATCTACTAGTGAAATTTACCTTGAATACTGATAAAATAGTAGGCCAAAACAACAATTGCATCCAAATTTTCCTCCTTGACTATTTATCAGTGGGCGTAACATACTTGGAAATTGGAGTAAATACCGGAGAACACAGTTTCAGTTCTGCCACGAAAAAGACTCATTAGAATGCCAGAAAGATTTTTTTCCCCTTCGCATCTCAAAGTCTCTCATAAAATTTTGAAGGACATGTGTCTCTCAAAGCATCCAAAATTACGTTTATGTCGTTTCTCAAGCATGAATAATAACGTTTTCTATTCTCCCAGTGGCCAACTGTAATCAGTCGGATACTTTTACAGCCCGAATGTACTACATGATGACAGAGAGTTATGCTCATAATTCATGCGTAAAATAAAGCTTGAAAGGAAAAAATCGCAGATTCACACGTAATTAACTATCTTCTCTAGTAAAAATAAAAATACCCAACATACACGAAGTTGCATTATGCTTCGAAGTTACCTTTTTTCTTATTTTATTTCTTTCTTACAATAGGTACTGTAAAATCAAAGTTTTAAATAATGTGGATATAGCTCAAAGCCATGTGAACCTTTACAAAACTTTCTTGTTTATAGACATAACTCTTGTAACTCAAATAATACTACTAAACAAAATAAAAAGTTCGCGAGTTTTTTTTTGTTTTGTTTTTAATTTATTCAGTTTCAGATTATTTCAGTATTTTTTTTCATAGATATATTTAGAAACAGGAGAAGAAATGATTAGGTCACAGAAGAAGATTTGAATTTAATTTGCTCGCTACATCTGCAGTGGTAGAAATACCCTCTAGAACTGAAGTAATGGTGACATCAGGAACAATATGATTTCGAAATTATTTTCTAAGAGAAATAGTAACAACCGCCTGCCGGGAGTGGGGATCGCACCCGAGATCTCTGGACTTAGAAAACAACGTCGTAACCATAAGCGTAGCGTTCTTCTAACTTTTTTTTTTTTTTTTTTGGGGGGGGGGGGGGCACGAATTGAATTCAGTTAGGGCCCTCCTCAGCGCAATTGGCTGTCGGACGGTCCTTAAAATATAAAATATTATAATTTTTTTTAATTGAATAACAATAGAATTGATGTTTGAGTAGTATTCAAAAGTTATACAATGAGAAAAATAAATATAAATAAAATGAGAAAAAAAATATAGCATCGAATTTTTGTTATAGATCACATCGTTGTTAAAAACTATGTTAAGGCTAAAGACATAATCGGAATCGTCACAGTTTAAAAAAGAGGTAAAAAACCAACTTTCTTAAAAGTTTTCTACAATTTTCCAATTTTAACTGAACTTCTATTAACGTTTTAATTTATTTCAAGTAAGTTGGGGGGAACGTAGCCCCCCCCCCCCCGACGCTACGCCTATGGTCGTAATCCCTAGACCTAGACCATACCGAGAAACCTCAACTGAATAACATACAAAGTTATAGGGTTGTCCAAAAGCATGGCAAGGTAGCTGAGTATCGGCCATGGGATTCCAAAGTTAGCGGGTTCGATTTCTGTCCGCGCTACGCTTCGTTGTCAAAGAAATAAAAATTATGAACGGTAACGGTGTAGGAGATGGAGTCGTAACAAATTTAGTTTCCCAGTAATTTTGCGTACAAAGTTTTGGAAGTTTACTTTCAAAACTGTCTATATATCATAAAATTTCTGACATTCCGTAAAAGGAAAGAGCTAGATGGATAATAATCAATTCTACAGTTATTTAGCTTAGAAAATGAAGTGCTATAAGCTTAAAAATTAAAATAAACGATGACAAAAACAAAAAAAATTTAAGAATATCGCATATGTTACGTAAATTTAAATGCAAATGGAAGCATTTGGGATGAATTATGCGTTATAGAAGAATTTGTGTTCGGCTCAAACCCAACAACAAAACCTGAAGAAAACAATAAATTACACCTGCATAGCTGCCACTATTGGTATCCACTATTTAAAAAGGTGATTCTGCACGATTTTTATGTATCTCAAGCATCTAACTTTTTATAAAATATAATTTTTTATATTATATAAAAATTATGTTTTATATAATATAATATATAATTTTTTAATGTAATATATTTTTTTCTATACTATTCTAATTTTAATACATTCGCTTGAAATAATGACTAAATACAGATTTCTAAAATAGAACGAGGAAACTAGCTAAGCAAATACAACACAGAACATTTTTTCACTTTTAATTCCGTTTTTTAATTAAAAAATTGTTCTATGAACCATCATTATGCTTATTTCAGACCAATAAAAAAAAGTTGGCAGTAGTTAAAAATTTCCTTTCCAGCGTTCTCTCTCTCACATTTTGTGTCCATTGAACTAATTCTGTTTTTGGCCAACACGTTATAACAACCAATGAATGCAACACCTGAATACTTTTACACCTTTCTTGAAATGCAGCCATTTACAAACACTCCCCGTCCAAATGGATGCAATTAACAACGAAAGGGTACGCATTAATGCATTCCACTAGACTTATGTTACCGCAAAAGAAAGACTCTACGCACGATGGCCGATCAGGAAAAACAGAGCATGTCATGAAGGAAAACGAATTTATATTTATAACCGTAACTTCTTGAAAATAAACGCTGGAGACGAAAAGCAAAAAATTGAAGAAGAAAAAAAAGAAGATTTTTATCTCGTGCCTAATTGCTTTAAGCTGGTCTTTGTTCAAAAAAGCAACAGGATTTGGCTAATTCGAATATGTTTACTCAGAAAGAAAAAAAATATATCTGATTGGTCCATTAAATAAAACTTTACGGCTTTCGATTTCAGACAATTCCTGCATCTTTTTCAAGTGAAATAAAACTAGAATTTTTAACAAAGTCTTCTCGTTTGTAACAATACGTGAGGTCAGTGACTTATGAATGAAAATGTGTGGCTCTGTTATTCTAAGACAGGATGTCATTTTCTCAAATAATAAAATAGATTAAAAGTGCTCTATTTTTCCATGAAAATAGAGCATTTCTAATTTCTATAATTCATATTAAAGCCTTAATAAACTGCAATGCCGTTACAGTGACTCGTTTAAACCAAAAACTTACTGGATTTCGCAGAAACCTACTTTTATAAAATCATAGTGTATGATTCATTTTTGAACGAAACAATGCCCAGTTCTCCTTATATGTCTATCATTCGCGAACACAACTTTCTTTGTCTGATTTTAAGGTATATGTCACGGTACGATACATTCTAAAGTAACTACCATAATGTGTGAGCTAGACGTTTCTCTAGTCCAGCTATACTCAACCTTTTTTTCTCTCGGGCCACGTGCATTTGTTTGCTACGTTAAGCGGGCCGCAACAAATTACACTATGCCCAGTGGTGGAATTCAAATAAATTAACAACAGGTTCTATGTCCTAATGACCATTTTAAGTATACCAAAATATATACCTAAAGGTAGTGTAATAATTCATGTATTAATTACTCAAATAAAAACAATAAAAAAATTTCAGGTAGTCGCTTCTAACGAAACTATATATATATATATATATATATATATATATATATATATATATGCCAAAATTTTGAGGCATTTTGGTACTTTTCAGTTTAACTGCTTAATGCTTGCCCAAGTGATACAGACTGGGTTTGGCTAACTGCCAAAATTATAACTCGTGACGACGGACGGTTTTAGCATCTGAAATTTTGCTTTCAGGGGGACCGTTATGGAGGAACGAATCCTACGTTAAAAAGGTACACAAAACTAGATAATGTTTTAAGAAAAAGTTTTAAAATATTAAATGCCTGACGAACTATTATTGAAGATATTCCCATATTGCTGTTTGATTGGCGTCCTCAATTGCAATTTTCTTTGCTTTTATCATAGACTATGGGATTTATTCTTAACAATCTTTGCAAGGTAGAAGTAGGATTCCATTCCTTTCCGATTAGACTGGACCGCCCGCCCGGTGTAGGGTAGGTTTATTTTTTTTTAAATGTTTGTGCTGTGAAAATGCAGCCGGCACTCATTAGCAAGCGGTTCTCAGAACCGATACCTACATTAGGTATCGGTTCTACAGAACCGGTGCGAACCGGCTGTATCCCATCACTGACTATACCTGATAATATAATAATGTAAAAAATAAAACCCAAAACCTAAATGGGTTCAAACGTTTATTTAAAAATGAGTGAGATTTTTCCTGTTGAGACAAACTTTTGACTATTTTAGACAGGTCAAATTTATACTTGCTACATGCTACTACTCTCAATACGTCATCAAGGTAAGAATCAGTAAGCCGATATCTATATACGTTTTCCACATATTTTATTTTGGAACTGGACAAGTCACAAAGAAGCGTTGATAAAATCAAGGTGATAGAATCAAGGTGAGTAGCAGGTGTCACATTTTTCTACACTTTTTTATTTTTCAAGCCATAATAATATAAAATCCTACTTCCAAAATTATGATTACGAAAGCACCTGCCTGACAGTGAGTGTGTCTGTTTCGGGCCGCACATAAAAGCTTGGTGGGCCGCAGTTTGAGTATCCCTGGTCAAGTCCATTGGTTCTTAACAGGTGGTCCGCGAGCCTCAGCTGGGCCTCCGGAAGAACCCAACAAGTGGTCCGCCAAGTCAGCAGTGATAAAAAAGAAATTGGTCTCATCGTTTCAAAAATACCTCGAATTTAATAATTTTATAAATCTGGAAAGAAAAAAAATTTTTCCTTAAAAATTCTAAAAAAAAAATCTGTACCTTTCTGTTGCTAGGTTATTGTGTAGATATCTATCAGAATAGAGAAGTTTGTGTGTGCACTCAACTATTTACCTGTTCCTCAAAAATGACTTTAGTCCCAAAAAAATTATTATTACAGTATCTACACTCTTTATCTAAACTGTAAAAGAACAAAACAAAAAAAGTGAAAAACAATTACAGTCAGACTGTAAATAATAACAGTACGGCAGCTAAAACATTGATTGCCATAGATTTTTCTACCGTGAATCCTAACGTGTACGGCAATATTTTCATTTCACGAAAGAAACTGATCTTCGATAATTTAGGGCAATTTTTCTTTACCACGGTAAAAAAAGGGGGAAAAAACCTACTTAGCAACCAAAACACTAATCGACTGTGACAGAATACTCATTTCCTTTTATCTGTGAAATATCGCTAAAAGATCAATGGCAATCAATAAAAATGGCCTGAAAGTGATCGTGACTCCTAGTAATAATATCATAGGCACATGTTTTCCCCAGCTTCACGCACGCTCACTTTTGACGTCACTTCCGGAAGGGAAAAAAGGGAGAGTAAAAAACGTGATATTCATTAAATGATTTTTTTTTTCTGTTTAAAGTAATGGTTCTGAGCCTTCTATGGCAGATGCATTTTGACGTCTCCGTTGTTTTCAACCGTTAATCTTTAGACGGGAAGAAACAGATTAAAGCAATACTGTTCAAATCTTTATTTTGTAAACAATTATTTTTATTTTAGAACTTTATTACATCAATATTTAATTAGTATACAGTAGTTTCATTATACCAGTAGCTGTGAGATGTAACTATGTAGGTATAACAATGTAACATTATATAACATTGTATGTACAACAATGTAACAGTGTCTTAACAATATAACTAGCCAGATGAAAATAACTAAGGTGGCTAACGGTCGACATCAGTCGAACTGTCGATCGCTTAAATTTTTTCATTTATCGCGCTTCAATTGGAATTTCCTTCATTCGCCATCATTTTTTGTTTTAATTAAATATATTTTTGGGGGCGGGGGGAATTTATTTTGAAGGATTTCAAGTAGAAAGTAAATGCAGGATTCAGATCAAAAATACGTAATAAATAAAGTTACGTATTTGGGCCAAGTTTTTAGATTTAGAATATTTTTTAAATGAAGTTATTGAATATTTGTAATTTACTTTTAAATCAAATCCAACTCAAAATAAGACAGTTATCTGAACATTTTATATAGAAATTGGGCTTTAGAACAAAAAGGATTCCGCGTAAAGAAAGTCCCTAAATTTAAGGGACGAAATAATGACTAATTTTTGTTTGAAGTTTCATATTTAGTCAATGATAAGAAAAATTAAAATTTATTTACTTTTTTTAATCTTGTAAAGGCTTTTCGGACTCTGAATGGCTCTCGTAGTAGCAAGTAAACAAGCCGCCCCTGCTATATTAGTACACAACAGGTAGCTATAACTTATTACATTGTAAATAATTCAACAGGTAGCTATATATAATAGGTAGCTAAGAGATGTATGACGTTATCTATAAGCCATAAGATTAGCTATGTTAGACTATTTGATATGTTAATTCACAACAGTCCAGTTCCGCACACAGTTGGTGTCTTAATTCATTTTTTTTTTTTTTTTTTTTTTTTTTTATGTAGCATGGTAGCATGTAACAGCATCAAAAAGTTCCCTCTCTAAGGTACGTTTTACCAAAGGGGAAAAAAAGGCACATAACTTTTTCAGATAATTCTAGATAAACATTTTTAATAATTAAAAATGTTTTTCTCATTAAAAGTTAATCAGGAAGACTATTTACTTTGAAAACAATTGTAAAAGAGCCATCATATAATAGAGTTGTAAGTTCATCTTATTCAAAAATTATCAAAACTTTTATTTTACGAATATTTTGCAATCGAGAGAGAATCTGCAAACCTTTCACTATCTCTTTATGTATTCCCGTTCATTAGGCATTCCACGGACTACAGACCTTTTTTAACCACTTATTTGCAAAGAAAGTGAACCTAAAACGAAGAGCGTGTCACCGTGGATAAAAAAGACCATGGTAAACGCAGTAAGTAAAGATTCACAGGCTGTAAATTTATGGATATATAATTGTTTAAAATATGCAATTGTTTTATTTCCTCACAGCAAAATAATTTGATCGAAAACCAAGGGAATGAATCAAACATTTAGACAGCGGGACTTCGCTTGCTTTATACCTTAGAGAAATTTGAAATACGTACCATCATCATCTGGAAGTTAGCCAGTCAGTGGTAAATTTTTGGTCGAGAAGAATTTCAAGAGAAAAGTTAAATAGTCTTTTCAATCGGCCATAATCTTGTCAACAAGCCCATTTTATAGGAAAAAAATAGGCTAAGACGAACCAAAGAAAAAATTATAAAAAAAAATAAAATTTATATGGACAGTTGACTCTCCACTTACGCCGAGTATAGAGGCACAAAAACCTTGATACAATATCTCTCTATACCTGCAAATATCTCTCGGCCTCCAAAAGCAAAATTTAAACAAAATTCTAGCGAGAGAACCCGCTAGAATACCCTAAAAAATCTAAACATATTTTTCAATTACTACAGCTTTTTCCCAAGCCACAGCAAAGGCGGGAGGGGAGGGGGAAGACTTTGGGGTTAACCTCCCCTTAACTATTTATGTATATCTATACAACAGCATTAAATATTTCGTTAAATGCAGCAGTTTTGAGTATAAATGAAGTTCAACTCCTTCCCCCGAGACCGAAATACTGACTAAACCACTGCCCTTTAAGGTATGTTTAATCGAATTAAATGTATAATTAAGAAAACGGGTGAAAAATACCATCCAACTTTTAATCAGTCCTATATTTCTAGGGCATTTATCTATACGCCAAACCCTCTAGTTTGCTGTAATTCCTCACAGAATAATGCAAACAAGTTTTCTCAAACATCAACATTTGTTTGTTTGTTTATCTTTCGATAATTATATAAAAATGCCACTGACGAGTAAACAAGGAAGTGTTCATTTTTCTGTTCTTCCTCTTAGCCACAAAAAAAAAGCATTCTGCCCAAAAAAAATTTAAACACTCGATATTTATACTTCCCTGCTGATTTCTTCTTCAGCGATGTGTATCTCATTAAATGTGTAAGTCTCCTATTATCACAGTAACTTTTGTGTGCTGGCTGAGTCCCCTACTGCTTATAAACAATCGTTGTAAAATGAAACAGTGACCTACGCTAGCGTTTACAGTAATTTTATACCCGCATTCAGTACAACGCTCAGCATCTTGTAGTACAGTAGCGTTATCAAAATTAGTTTTGCGAAGGAGGGTCAACAAACAGTAACATGGTTGGCTGGTCTGGAGCGTAACACGGGCAGAACTATCTGAATAGCATTTGATATTACATAACTGGATTTTTTTCTGACAATGTTCTCAAACATAGAGTCATGACCTTAACATCCCCCGCATAGGAACATTACCGCGACTCTACGACTGCCATACCAATATTGCTGCAATTTATTACATACATAAGCAATCACGCCGAAAAAAATAACATCGTAATCGAGGTTCCTCTCCATTCGAAAAGAGGGGGGGGGGGGAAACAGACTGCGAAATTTCGTCGAAAAATATCACTCAGTTTCACAAGACATATGAAAATAAAATGTATTTCCTGTCACAGAGAAAAACAAAAAAGCGATTTCACGCGTGCACATCACTAACTCGGTTTTCGCTCCCCGTATTTCAAAACTTTACATGTTATTTACCTGGCGCTGTTGTCATTTACGGGAGC
Organism: Dolomedes plantarius; assembly: GCA_907164885.2. Lineage (NCBI taxonomy): Eukaryota > Metazoa > Arthropoda > Arachnida > Araneae > Dolomedidae > Dolomedes > Dolomedes plantarius. The sequence continues at coordinate 86,260,580 of OU015492.1, forward strand.
AAAAAAAAATTATTCTTTCTCACTCGGCCGATTTTTCTGAGCAATATTTAGTTACGCTAAAGGGGTGAAGTGATACATCCAAGTAACGATCAAGAGATGATAATGCGAAAGGGTTGTCTTTGAAATATCCACTTAACATGCACGAATGAAAAGGTCGACGTGATACATATTATGAGGACCGATTATTTCAAGAAAGAGACAGAATGACTGATGTCATATTCTCTACAATAAGGCAGTTTCAGACGATTGAAAAAAATCATAAGTAATACTGGAATTTGCTAGTTTCACGGTATATTTATTGTAATACCATGTAAGTAGAGTAAAAAATTTTAAACAGAGCATTTAACTTAATCCTTGTGTTGGATATGATGAGATGGATACTAACATGTGTTTGAAAAATCAAGCGAAACGCAGAGAAAAGAAATCTAATTTGGCGAGTATATAATCGTAAAAAGGCGTGACGTTTAGTTTTTGGACAAAAAGTTCACTTAAACTGATTGCTCCAGCGGAAAAGTTCTGAGATTTCCATTGAAAAATAATATTTCAATCGTAAAAGTAATAGCCTATCCTAAAAACATTTCTGTTAAAATAGCCATGTACAATAAAGTGAAAACTACAAGAATAATATACCATTGAAAATATGTAAAAAATAACCGAATTACACCTGTATGTATATGTTTGCGTGTATTATGTATACCTTATAACTATTAGTGATATACATTAGATACTATGACACGTTATTCATTTTTGCTTGCATGTGTACAAAAATTAATTACTTAGACTGTTAAGTAGAAAAGTCTTGATAAGTAAAGAATACAGATTCATTTACTCTGTGTACCATCATTGGCATCTACTTTATGAGTATGTAGCATTACACATTGACTGAGAACTATTCAAAAGTTATAAACATGCACCTAGTAACCAGTTCAAAACAACTAAGAGCTCTCAGAGCAAAAGTTAACGATAACTATTGACAAAAACAAAGAAATAAACAAATCACTGGAGTAGACACATATTATATCGATGAGATACTGCTACATTGAGAGAGAACCATGAAAAAAATATAAATATGATCACATGGAAACCAAAAGTTCAGAAAGCAAATATTATCTACAGTTGCCACTATAATAACGGTAACTATTGATAAAAACCAAGGAGTAACCAAATCACTGGCGCACGTGGCCAGGGCCCGATTTAGAAAATTCTTGACTATAGGCACAACTAGGTATGGGGGCCCCCTAACACTGATGTGGGCATAAAATTTCCAAAATTGACACACAAGAAATCATTGTGAAAGTACTATTTTACCAAGAATTGGCTATTTGAGGCGTTGAAGCCTAGAACATTATCAAATAACAAAAAGCAATACAACATATTACCTTCATCATTAGAACACCAATACAATGCAACCAGAAAAACTTATTAATCCCTTATATACACTATACATATGATGAATTATACATTTTATTACACATTTCTTTTTAAATAAAAATTTTTGGGGGCCCCCGACATTCAGGGGCCTACTGAGCCTAATGGAAAATCAGGGCCTGCACGTGGCATATAAATGAAATACTGCTGCAGACTGAGAGGATTGACATATAACATATGCTACCAGTTTTGAAAGAACGAAGACAGAGGACTGTATAACCATGCAAAATTAATTTTTAACCTCTGAAGGCTTAATAAATTTTTCAATTTAACAGCAGATTAGAATTACGGAATTTAAAGAGCTCATTTTTTTAAAAGAACATGTTAAAAAAAACCTCTAGGCTTAAAATATGAAATTAAAAAACCGTTAGTAAAATTTAGACTGATTTAATAATTGAACCAGTCCATTATAGTTTGCAGAGTTCCCTTTGAAAATTACGGGTTGTCGAAACTAAGGGCTTGTTCACATAGGAGTCCGGTAGCGGAGCGTTAAAGTATTGAAATATATTTAACCAATGACAAACCTCCAAACGATTAGCAGCGAAATTTTTAACGCCTATGATTGGTTTATTTTCGTCTCAACGTCATCTTTCCTTTAACGCTCCGCTTACGGACTCCTATGTGAACAGGCCCTAACTCGTTTAAAAACAGATTTTTTGAAAGAAATCAGTTGCAGTCGTGTGTTATAGCAATGTTCGTGTTAAGTATAGTATTGCTTTGCGTTTAATAACTGGTTATAGCAGTGATTCTCAACCTCTCTTTCGTCACGGTACATTTTAAATATTTTAAAAATTTGGCGGCACATTAACAATAAGTTACATTTAAAAGAATTTTACTTGGATAATTGATTGATGTACCTATAATATATTTTGTAAAAACAGCATATTTAATATATAATATTTAATAAATAATTTGCAGTGGCGTCACACTTCAAGAATCTCGCGGTACACTAAAGTGCCGAGGCACAGTGGTTGAGGATCACTGGGTTATAGTTACATCGAGTTTATTCATAATCTACGACACTAAATGACAGAGATATACGACTTCTACAGTAATGTTTCGCAATTCTGGTAGAATTTTATGTTTTTCTTTCTTTTTTCTGTTGTTCTTTTCGTTTTTCTTTCTTCCTTTTTCTTTCTGATGTTTAGTGAAAGATCTAAACAAATTGTTGTTGTTGTTGTTGTGGGTTATGCCCCTTGACCGACAAATATATCAGATCAAGTCTATAAAAGCTATTGGACAGGGTGCGGCTCTGGTTTTGAATAGCACCACATGAGTCGGAGTCCGACTTGGCTACAGGACCGGTCCCGTAATTTTGAACCGAGTCAAGTAACGAGACCGGTACACTTAACCCCGCACATCCAGAGGTAAATTTTGAGAACTTGGAGGACATTGCAGCCGAGTTTTTGTGCACCAGCCGCCAATAGCGTACACGGTGGTGGATTTGTCAGCGGACAAATTTGTTCTGAACAAATTAAAACAATAATAATAATAATAATAAAGGAACGAAAATAAATTAACTGTACAGGGGGGATAACAAATGGACCATAATTTTCGATTCGTTGAACAGGAGTAAGAGATGGTTATAAGCAAAATATTATTTTTATAAATATAGCGCTTTTTTCCAGTTAAAGACTGCATGTATAATTAATACTGCGCGGCATTACAGGCGAGGATTGAGTAGGCAAATCCTGCAAATGTGCAAAAATCCTTGAAATCCCACTTCTTCTAACCTTAACTCTTAATATTTATTGTTGACCCCATTTAAATTACACAGAAAGAGGAAAACAATTTATTTTACTGCGTATATTTTAAAAATTTAAAACTACAATACCAAAAATTACAAGCTGTATACCCAGTGGTGGGATTCAAATAAATTAACAACCGGTTCTATGGCCTAATGACCATTTTAAGTACACCAAAAGATATACCGAAAGGTAGTTTAATAATTCAAGCATTAATTACTCAAATAAAAACAATAATTACATGATAAAAAGAACTTTTTATATACCATGTTTTTAAATTTTCTGTTGAATCATATAAACTTGACAGTTCTATGTATTAATAAATACTTTAAAAAAAAATTTTTGATGAATTATCCCATCAAGAAAGAAAATTAAGTTAATTAAAAGTTAACTTGCGTTTAACTTTTCGCTCCCGTCCCGGCCGAAAGATGGCTGCACCAGTCTACAAAACAAAATTAACTGAAAATGGATTCAAATCTGCTTAAAGATGGTTAAAAGTATTAAAAAAATGAATTGTCATCATGTTCTGAGCTATTCTAAAAGTTTCAAATGTCCAGCTAGTCGGGAAGTTAGTTAAAAATCGATTGCAAGATTTGTAAGGGACAAACACACATACAAACAAACAAGAAAGCAAGTTAATAAAAACATGCTAATAAAAGAGGTACACAAAACTATATTATGTTTTAAGAAATTGTTTTAAATTTTTAAATGCCTAACAAGGTTTGGTTTGGAGCGTTACGGTCAATTTTTGCTACACGAGAGCTAATTAGACCGGGACCTACTGCTTAAAGCCGATTCCAAACAAACTTAAAGCCGATTACAAACGTCCATGCCAGGAGTGGGATTCGAACCCACAGACTTTGGTACCGAATGCCAGTGCCCTAGCCATTCGGTCATCTTCCGGCTAAATGGCTGACAAACTATTACTGAAGATATTACCCTGTTGTTGTTTGACTGGCGTCCTCACTTGCAATTTTCCTTGATTTTATGATAGGCCATGTGATTTATACTTAACAATATATCACTGTAGGAGAAGGATTCTATTCCTTTCCGATCAGACTGGACCGGCCGCCCGGTGTAGGGTAGGATTATTTTTTTTTAATGTTTGTCCAGTTAACGATGCAGCTGACGCTCATTAGCAAACGGTCCGCGGAACCGATATACCTACATTAGGTATCCGTTCTACAGAACTGGTGCGAACCGGCTGAATCCCACCACTGTGTATACCCCTCTTGCTGCTCACAGTGAGAGAGAAGCAATACAGTACTCGAATATCTTGTATGGCATGAAATGTGACTCCAGCAAACAGCATTAAAACTTTAAAAGTGAATACAGTCGAACCTCGTTATAGCGAATCCGGTATATAACGAACGAAAATTTTGGTCCCGCCGTTTTCCTACTGTACGTAAATTAATTAGTATTGTTTCAGTTTAATGTAATCGATTTTAGTCGATTTAATTCATTAATGATCATTTTTAATAGATTTTATCAATTTTTAATACATTATTTTTGAATACACATTGCAACTAATGAGTTACACATTTTGTGAACTCTAGCAATTTTCTTAACGGTTTTGGACATACCGAACCACCGGATAAGGCGAACAAAACCTTTGGTTCCTTAAAGTTTGTTATAACGGGGTTCGACTGTATAACGCAGTTATACACGGTACAATACTTTGCGGCAATGTTTTATGAAAAACTTGTAATAATGAAATACAACAGTAGTCTTCAAATCTTCAAAAGAACAAATATATATATATATATATATATATATATATATATATATATATATATATATATATATATATATCATTAATGACTGCAAACTCGCTAATAACCATATTGGCGATAGTTAAACCCATTTTAACCTGTAATAATTGCGTTTATATCTAGAGTTGAGGATCGACTGTAGTTATAATAATCACTAACAAATTCATCGTATTTGTGACGATCCAATTTTTAGCGAAGAAAATATATATTTCAAGACAGGTCAGAGAAAAATAACTAGGAAATTCTATCACAGGTACCATCAAAGGGCCACATGCTCAGGTCACAAAAGAATGAGCCAAAGGGAGATCATAAAGCATCTCATTTCGCGAGACTGACGTCATTTGCAATTTCTCCCGCCGAAATCAATAAAAGCGCACTACGCAAAGTGCAGTCTTGTGTAAACTATTCATCAATGACCATACGAGCATCCAACAGATTAAAAACCGAGGTAGATTGTTCCTCCCTCTCTACGTGGAACGTAATCAGGTGAAATAGTATGCCGTTGGCACTCGAGGTAAACATCGATGGTTTATTAAATAATGCTAGCTCGTAAACTTAATTCTTAGAGGGGGTCAAATAAAACAAAAAAATGTGAATTGGGAAGAGGGGTTTGAAGAAATTATGCTGGCCTCGCGAAATTGAGACATTTATATTGCCTGTCGAATATAATAGATTATAAATCAATTTATAAAATACAGTTAAAAGTTGTAAAATTTTAAATTTAGTTCCATCATATATTCTAAGATCAGGATACTGCTTCCTCCCTTTTGCTCTCACGATTTACATGAAGTCTTTTTAAATAAAGTTTGATAAAATAATAATAAAACTCACAAAGATTTTTGCTTTTCCTTTTAGAAAATAACAGTGTAATAGCCTCTCTTTGTGAGCTATGTAGATTCTCTGGCGAATTTATTGTTCTACAATGCAAACCTTTTATGTTTTTTTTTCTTTTCAATCCTGAAAATAGGTAATCGGCACACGCACACAGAAATATATATGTGTGTGTGTGTGTCTTTGTGTTTGTTTATTTGTATACTTATATATTTATGTATATAATAACTAGATTCACTAAAGTTGATATTCTAATTATATATTGAAATATTATATTAATTAATATTTATACACTCTAACTGATTCGTGATAATGGAAACATGAATGACAAATCTTACATACTTGCAAGACGTATTTTTTTTCTCGTATCAATGCAAAAACAGTATTAATGCATGGTGAAATATATTTTTATGTGGCAATAAAATGTATTATAATAAATGTACTGGCATATCATGTACATGGGCGAAAGAAGTACAGGAAACTAATTCATTTCGGGTTGCATTAAATTAAAAGGACATCTCTTAGTAAATCATATACGGTGGCGATAAAAATTATGATTTGTTGCCTACCTCAGTTTTGGGAAGTCCGAGCATAAATCAGAAAAAAAAATTAGGCAGTCGACACCGATGGATGTTGCATAAAAATCAGAAATCAGACCTTTTAAATTAGTTTTAATCGTTTTATTCATAGAGGGTGTGGTATTATAGCCAGAACATGTGTCGGGCGGAAATTTTAATGCAAATCAGCAGCACTTTGCAAATTACATTGAATACAACAAGATTGGAATTACTATAAAAATTTAATTAATATGAGTATAATAATATAGTGTATAATGTATTTGAAATATTCTGGTTTGGAAATGTCCAAATTTTTACATAGACATAACCTTTTTCTATAGAATATAAAACTAGTTTATTTAATTAAGACCTCAAACCTACTCTCTGTAGTTGCTCCACTGAGAAAGTGTGAAATTTATACTTTACGCACGAACATAACGCGTCTATTTAAGTCAAATACAACGAAACAAAATTAAAGAGGTTAAAAATATTTATTTTTAAAATGACTGGGTAATCGAAATCATTAAACATTGCCACATGGGAACAAAAAATATCGCTTAATCCAAAAAAGGAAATCAGAGATTTACATAATCAGGAAAAAATTTACGCATAAATTAGGAAAAATTGGAAACTTTTTTTTTTTTTTAATCTCCTTTAAAGGTTTATTAAATCCTGTGAATTTTGGTCTCATCAGGGAAAAGTTACGTTGGTTTCTGGCATTTTCCCAAGGAGTGATATCTCGATGGGAATTATCGAAATATACCAACGTCTAAAGTTATTGCTCATATTAAAGCTGTATTTCCCCGTAGAAAGATAACACATTGGCTCTACTTCGAGTGAAGTTTCCCCTCAAACATTTACAGAAATAAATGGACAACAGTATGAAATTGATCTGGATAGATTTCACTCCTAAATTTGCAACGAAAAATTACATTTCAAATTTTATTTTAAGGGGAAATATCTAAGTTCAGGAACATTCCAATACTACTATTGGCTAATTCCTTTTTCTTAGCAACATAAAAACAACAGTTCTGTTATTAAAACAACAGAACAGATATTGTTTGCTATGAAAGGCGGTATATTTTTTCATTAAACTGAAAAGATTTCTTCTCACACACATACAATATCAAATCAGATATTTGATTGATATTACTAAATAATTATAAAAACACCCCTGGATTTGATTAATAACACATGCCAGATATACCAGACAATATTGCACGCTAAAAGTCAAATTGGTGAAGAACATCGTGCATTCAAATACAAACAATCTATCAATGACCGACACCCTGAAGTCATAGATTGGATTACTAAATTCTTAAAATTCAATTCCTCCTGAGTAGGATACTTTTATCATGACTTGAATATAAATTACTGAGTGCTTTTACACAGAAATAGATGTTTTTATCAAATGGTGTCAAACATGCGTACAATTTTACCGTAGACGTAGGCATTTCAAGAAATCAAGCAAGTCCATAATGTATTTTCTAGAAATACACAGTATACAACCTGCATTGTACATTCCCGTTAGATATGAATACTGGTGCTTCCTTTCAAATAACTACAAATGAAAGTCATTGGCATAAAAGAAAAGAATTTCGGTGTTTTTTTTTTTTTTTCGTGATTTACGGAGTGAAATAATTCATCGAGAATTAAGCAATAATTTTGACAGGGTGAAAAAAAAAATTTAGAGTGAAACAGTTGATTTACATTAAATAAAGACCGAAGTAGCAAATTTCCTGACGGGTACAAAAAATATCATTAAAAACAGTAATAGACCCATATGAAGCACCAGTAGAGTGTTGTGAAATTCGTCGTTTAGAATACTGACTTTAATTTTGATAAAGGTCATATTGATCCCTGTAATATTATTCTTGACTATTAAACTGTTGCTATTTCAGTAAAGAAGTTTTAACAAAAATAGAAAAATGACTCAATATTTTTAAAGAAAGGGCATTAAATCTGCAAAAGAAAAGTTTCAGAAATTGCAATGAAAAATTTAATTTTTTTCCGATTGTTAAGAATATTTTAGTTTAGATCTATTGACATTTTAAACGTCCTAATTAGTATTTACTTAATACTTTCGTTAGTTTTGTAATTTGTAAAACTAAAATTTCCTAAAAAAATTCATTCACAATTTGATGCATTACTTTCCTATATCTTAATTAGAGCAATACTTCAGAATGATTATTTTTATTTTATCATTATTTTTATTTATTTTTTCAATTCAAAAATATTGCTCTTTTTTTACTTTTATGTAAGTGCAATATTCTTCCACTACAATGACATTTCCAAAATACCTCTATATTATTCTTTACCTCAGTTAATCGCTCATTGTAACTACCATTAATACTATATAAAAGGCCTTTCACGATTTATTATGAAAAATAATACAGAACAAGATTTTACTTTAAAAAATATCAATTTTACAAATTTAGAAATTAAATTTGTTTATATTAAATCTTCTGATAGAGCGATTTTGGTTCAAAATAGACATCCGTCGTCTAAATTAGCTCACTCCAATAAATCAAATTAGGCGCGAAAAAGCTAGGATTAACAGTCAGTCCCCTCACTTCTCATTTCGATGCAACAGCTAATAAAATAAAATACAAGTAAAATATGACTAACCTTTCAGTCGGAGACGTTATGTAACTAAGATTCTATTTGAACGTACACTTCTTGATAAATCCAAATACAGGCTCTTCAAAACAATGCCACAGTGCAGTGAATCCCATATGCGTTAGTCCCATGAATGATTATAGACGGGCTAACCGTCTGCTACGTGAGTCAGAACATCTGTGCGTGCAGACCGTTTGTCTGCCATTGCCCGCCCCTTTTCCGTACAGAACCTCTAAATCCCTCCTACCTATAAATGAGTAATGATGCATGGGAAATTTAGTGGCGACATCTATTGTACAATCATAGAACAATTGTCATGTCAACTGAAAGATATTTTCTTAAAAATTCTACATACAGACTTAAATACATTTAAACTTAGCACAATTTAATAAATGTTTTTCCTCTTATGTTGACAAAAATTAATGACGATATCACTGTAGTTCTTTAGTCCTGTATCATAATGTGATATTTTTTATTTCTTTATTGAATTTTGATTTACATTAGTTCCAATATAATTCTTACATATTTTCAGCTTAAATATTTCTAACAAAATTTCTGCCACACCAAGAAAATTATTCAAAAGGGCAAAAAAAAAAATTTATTTTTTAAATAAATTTAAAATTCTGAATTTATGAGATTTTTTTAAAATTAATTTCATTGAAATACTGGGATTGCTAGTTTCTCGATACTAGGATTGCTATCTTCAGACACACACCAGTGAAGAAAGTACATCTAATACGAGGGATAGAGGAACAAATCCTGTGGCCCCCATATTAAATGTATTTCACGTATCAACATAATTAACGCACTCGTGTTACATTCCCAGAAATACTAACTTTAAACTTCTTCTATTTGTAAAAGCAGGAGAGATTACTTTGAAACTTATGGCAAATATTTACTGTAATGTATCGAAGGATAAAAAAAAATTACAGTTTAAAAAATAAACGGACTAAAATGTGTGGTTACTTATTTGGTATGTCAATGTCATTGTATCTGCTGCCAAGGTTCGTCTTCTTACATTACAGGAGTGTGTGTGTGTGTGGGGGGGGGGGGATTAATGGTTAAGTTTTAACCTTTAAGTTTGATGACCTACAAGATATTAGTTAAAATTATTTCTACATTTTGTCTGTCTAAAGTGCAGAAAAGAAATGAAAGTTTGCTCATGCAGGTAACAGTACAACGATTACCTCAAGTGTTGTGGCGTATTTCAGCACAGGTGGTGGAGGGACGCAAGCCTCCGGCCTCCAGAGCCCCAGGGGCCCTCAAATCAACCACATAACTTTAGCTTCTCACATATTAAAATTTTTTATTTGGGAAGTCACTATTGTGTACAGCAGGGATGTTAAACTCAAAGGCTACCTTGGGCCAAACAAACAAGGTCTAGCTATAGGTGGGCCGCGCAAAAAAATCAATATTAATAGACACGTAGGTTTATTTACCTAATTACAGTATATTCAAAATAAATATAAGCATTTTGTTTAATAATAGCAGAAAAAGAGTATCATTAAAAAAACATTTAGCGAATTCTTCCTATTTTATTATAATTCTGCGTCGGTTATTTTATTATATATTATTGTGTGCCAATATATTGGCCGGGCCGCAAAAATGTTCGTCGCGGGACTCATGCGGCCCGCGGGCCGCGAGTTTGACACCCCTGGTGTACAGTGTGGTGGCAAAAACATACAATTTCCTTTGGAAATTCGTAGAATCGGGGTCTAACGCCTGCATAATGATTTAACAGATGTTTGGAAACTCCGAAACGGTACATAAAGATAAGGATTTAACACTACCTGGACCAACATCGACACCCTAAACCTGACCCCAGATTCCTTGCCGTCTCTAGGTTATTCTTGTCGCGATGGTCGGTACCTATTTTAAGTCATTCGCATTTTGAGTGCGTTGTGGAGTGTTGTGTTTTTACTGATTTTTCTATTCAATTTACTTCATGGTAGCTTTATATTATTTATATTTCAACTACGCAGTAAAAATGTGATCGTACAATTCCGAGGCTATCTCAAAGGAAGTGACGTCCAGCTCACACCTTATGCAACTAAACTTGAATAATATTTTTTAAATGTTTTTTGCTATATTGTTCTGATTATAAAAACAAAAAGTTTATAAAAAATTCAGATGTCTTTTTCGTATCTAACTAAGTGAATTAATATTTTAAAACATCAGATGGGGCACAAATTTATTTCTGTCTTGGGCCCCTCAAATGCATAATCCGTCACTATACAAGCTCTAGTAATGTTTGGTAAAGGTGTAAGGATAATTAGGGCAATGGTGCTGCCATCTATTGGCTTTATAAATCATCAGTAGCAATGAAATTTACTACTGATTTATCAAGTTTTCTCATAAAAAGATATCCAGAAGCACAAATACAGAACTTATAAACAGAAACGGAACATTTTCTGTTAATAAGTAGTGCCTTTTATTGTCGACTAAATCTTAAGAGGATAACTTCCTAAACTTTTAAAACGACCAGGGTAAAATAGAATAAATATTACAGATTACTCCCTGCCCTCATCTAAACAAAAAAATTCGCTTTGTTTATAAAATACACAATATTACAAAATAAAAAAAACTATTGAACATTTTTTAAATAATATTTTACACTATTTTTTTATATATCTTCAAATGAGAAGTCACAGTGGGTTCACGGTGTCATATTATATAAACTATCCATCGTTGGTTGTCTACAGATCAGATGTTCAGATGTACAGATAGAGTTTCATACTTTACGACAACTAAAAATTTATTCAGTTATTTAATATCAATGTAGGGCTTTGAGGCCAGAAACACTGTGCTATCTGAGGTCATGCCAAAAATATATATCTCTAAAATTGAAGTTCTACCTGTCTTTATATCCTTAACTCTCTGATCTATCTGTTCCAAAATTCGCATAAATAATCTGTAGGACCATGCGTAAATTATTGGCTACCTTAAAATGCACCACCCCTCATCTTTTCCCTGAATTCTTCCCCGTTACGTTTTGCAGACGCCTTATTAAGTCTTCATATTTCTTTAAGTTGTTTCCAGATGGCTTTTTGAATACTGTTTTATTATATAGCTGAAATTCATATACTCCAACCTCAGATGACCCTGTCTTTAAATGATGTTTAGTATGTAGCTTAAGTCTACAAAATTCGTAGCTTGAGTTCATTTATTCGTAAAGAGATTTGCTTGTTTTTCTGTTCAATCTCTAAGAATTGCGTGATAACTCATGGAGGCATCTGTTAATTCTATGATATTATCGATGAAAGAGTTATCCTTCTATGTACTAAAGCTGAGCAAGGCCATACGCATCGTCGAAAGCACATTTTATAGGGGATATTAATTTTAGTTACTAAGCACAGTAACTTAGTTTAAATAATTTATACTTATATATAAAGAGAGAGAGCGATTTTGTACTTGGAGGGTAATCTTCAGAACCACTGTACCTATTTGAAAAATTCTTTCACTGTTTGAAAGGTACATTATTCCAGATGGACATAATATATAGCCTATGTATATCTAATCAGTAGAAATAAAGTTAGGGGCTTAATCCTAACAATCTCCATTGTTACCGCTACTGTCCTCTACCGCTTTTTGTGCCGAAGTCTTCAACGATCCTTAGCGTGGTGCTATCTATATCTATACTTATATATAAAGAGAGAGCGATTTTGTACGTGGAGGGTAATCTTCAGAACCACTGTACCTATTTGAAAAATTCTTTCACTGTTTGAAAGATACATTATTCCAGATGGACATAGGCTATATATTATGTATATCTAATCAGTAGAAATAAAGTTAGGGGCTTAATCCTAACAATCTCCATTGTTTCCGCTACTGTCTTCTATCGCTTTTTGTTCCGAATATTTCAACGATCCTTATCGTGGTGCTATCGCGGTGGGCTTCTGTTCTGACGCTAGCGGTTCGAACCCAGCCGTTCTCCGGCACGCCTTTTTCTTTTAAAAAATTTATTTTAATTATTAACTAACATAAAATTAATTTAAGGTATTATTTAGGTTATTATTAAGGTAAAAAAAGATTTACAATTTATTGGCTATCAACTGGAAATTTATTGGTATAATATTTTGTTCAACCCGGACAAAGTCGGGACGGGCCGCTAGTTACCAATAAAAAAGGCGGCCCCAAAATATGTATACATTTTCATCTCGGATGGTAAAAACCTAAAATTCAATGGATTACAAAACGTCAAAGGACAAATTAGTTATGTCCAAGAAGAAAGAAGAGCAAAAATATGACTTTTAAAAATAAACTTAATTAATTTCAATATATTGCTGACTCAGTTTCTCATTTCCACAAAAATGTGTGTTCTATAGATATGAGAAGCCGGATGAAGCTGGGTACTTTAAGCTTGTTGGCCATATTTACTGCTTATTCGTTTTAATGCCACTGTAAAATATAAGATTGCTCAAACCCTGTTTTGACTTTTTCCTGATACCACATGAACTAACCTATCACATATTTGGATGCTAGGTAAATTCTCTTAACATAAACACGGGCATAACAAATCAAAGTAAAAACCCTATGATTTTTTTTAACTGAATTAACAGTTACCTTATCAACTAGGAAATGCGAATTAAAATATTAACATCTGTCTAAAGTGGCATTAAGCATTTTTATTCGTATAAACTATTGACCAGACTGACGTCTTTTAAGAACAGTTTTATGCATTCACTACATTGCAAGGCCACAAACTCCATAAATCGACGCATCATGAAACTGGCATTAAGAAAGGTTATATATCTTGCTTTGCTACTAGCATTTCTATTAATTTTTTTTCTAATTCTCCTGTTAGAAATGTTGCGAGAATTTGTCTTTGTGATAAAATTATGCTCGTTTTGAAGCTTGGTAAGCTTGAAGTTATTTTAATACTCACCAAAATTGCAAATTACTCTTCAAGACTTTTTTTGTAAAGACATAAATAACTTTTGGGAGGAGTACAACACAATATATTGCGATGAATCCAACCTCTTATTACATGGATAGCGAACTTGTGGCACGCGTTTCATTTGGAAAGCCTTGAAACGTAATGATAGGTATTCAGTCCAACTGTATTCAGAAACAAAAGCTTGTCGGTTTTGGAAAAGATCTGGAAACAATTGAAATCGAGCGGTTATCAGATATAAGTAACAAAAATGCCAAAAATTAAACAAGGAGTACAGGTAACCGTACTATAACACGGTAGATAGGTTCCTAGAAAATGCCGAGTTGTGTGAAACCGTGTTATATGAGACCCAGAGACAGTTAAAAAAAAGGAAGGTTACGTTCTGAAAACTTAAAACAAACTTTTTTTTTAATTCCGTACAAGAAACTTAATTTTTATTAAAAATATAAATGTATGTATAACACAAAGCGAAAAGAAACCCAAAAAAAAAATATTTTCATTTTATTGAACCTTAATAAATTTCTTCCTCATCACTCCTCAGTACAATCAAACGAGAACGTTTTTTCGATTGAACGATATATTATCACCTTCACTTTCAGAACCTTTTTCTTCATTTAGATTTTTTGCACCTTCTATCCTCTTTTTAAAAAATCTGTAATTTTGGTTTGCTTGCTGGTTCTTACAAGGTCATTGTAGATTCACGGTAAGGAGTTCCCTTTTGAATTTTCGGCTTCTTTCAGCGGAAGGGTCTGCATTCAGGAAAAATAATTAAAGATTTTCAGCTAAGCTTAGGCCTTCTCGTAATTTTATAGAGTTATAAATGAATAAATTATTATTTGTTTATACATTTTCATGTAAAGCCACTATAGTTCATTATTCCTTCCCCTCATTATTTTAAGGTAATTTAGTTTTTAAATGTGTTAAACAAAAATCATGTTATCTAGTGCTATAGAAGTACAGTGTTGCACAAAGGTTTTCGCAATTTTTTTTATCATGTTAGAACTAAACCGTGTTACAGGTTGCAGTGTTATATGAGGGTTCCCGCAATTTATCTTATCGTGTTAGAACGAAACCGTGTTGTAAGATGCCGTGCTGTAGGAGGGCTACCTGTATTAAGAATTCTGTTAGATCTTGGGCTCTTTTCCACAAGAAATCTCACACAAAATAATTAACTCTCATAGTTTTTTTAATTTCTTTATTTCTCTAATGAATAAAGCTAGCTCTCTCACTCTCTCTCTCTCAGAGCTATACACAACACTCCCCCTCTCTGCGTAGGGAGCGTCCCTCATAGGGTTGCTACATTTTTGGTATGGCACCTTCGTAGAAGGGTTGCTACAATTTTGGCATCTGCCGGAACAAATTCCAAACCTGAAAATTTCGTTTGCTACTAAAATCTACCCTTGGCTGTTTCGGAAATCTTTCTATACGCATGAGAATCTTTGTGTTCGGGTATGAGTTTCCTTAAACAGAATTCAGAAATAAATCGACTGATGCACCTAATTAGCAAGATTTTCTCTCTAAGTGACTAAGTATGAATCTGATAGAAAATATTTGATATTCGATATTTATCTTCAAAAACCCATTGATAAATAATTGATATTATTTTTCTGTTGTTTATTTTATGCAACTTGTGTTATTATTATATCTTTGATAATTTTGTTAGGTTAAATGCAGAGAATAAACTTGTTGTTAACATGCATTAAACTTTGATCGAAAGTTTGTCTTAGTATTGTACTAGTTATTACGCCATCGCCTCAAAAAATAGCGCTATTATTTTTAACGTAGGATTAGGTTCCTCAATAACGGTCCTCCGGAAAAAAAAAATTCCGAGTCCGTCGCGAGTTATAATTTTGGCAGCGCGCCAAACCCAGTAGCAGTAAACAGTTAAACAGAAAAGTACCAAAATGCGTATTTAAAAGAAATGTAAATAAATAATAATAAATAAATAAATAAATAAAATTTGTAAAAAAAGTAAGCAACGATAAGTAATCCTACGTTAATAACTAGCGGTAGTTACTTTAGAAGAGACTACCTGAAATACACTGAATTGCCACTGAATTAGAGATACCTACCTAGTAACGAGTTGGGCCTCCTCTGGCCTTGATAACGGCTGCCACACGACGAGGCATAGATTCAACAAGTTTCTGAAAACGTTCCAAGGGAATGGCTTGCCAAATATTGGCTAAAGCTGTCCATAATTCAGTAAGGTTCTTTGGTGCTGTGTGATGGCCTTTCACGCCTTGTTCCAAAACATCCCAAAGATGCTCAATAGGATTTAAGTCTGGGCTTCTAGGTGGCCAATTCATGACAGAGAAGTCAGAGGAATGTTCATCCAACCAGCCAGTAGCCAACCGGGACTTGTGAGAGGTACAGTTGTCTTGCTGGAAAACTCCACTACCGTGCGGATAACAGAACAGCATATACGGATGGAGGTGATCACCCAGCAACTCTAGTACCGAATTGCATTGAGGGAGGTTGGTACACGAACCAAAGATCCCAAACTGTGCCACGAAAAAACACCCCAGACCATGATTGAGCCACCATGCCCTTGTACAGTTCCAGCCAGGCATGCAGGATCCATGGCTTCATGAGCCTGACGCCATATTCTCAGCCTCCCGTCGGCGTTAAGTAGTCGGAATCGAGACTCATCACTCCATGCTACTCGTTTACAGTCCTCTACACTCCAGTATCTGTGCTCTCTTGCCCAGGCAAGACGTGCAGCCCGATGGCGAGTATAAAGCAATGGTACTCTCGTAGGTCGACTGCTCCCGAAACCCATACGGTGAAGCGAGCGTTGCACAGTCCGTTTACTGACTGTACGACTGGCACCGTCATTAAACTGGGTGGTAATTTGAGCTAATGTTTGGCTTCGCTGGCTACGTACAATACGCCTGAGCCGTCTCTCACCACGCACTGTCAAGGCTAATTGTCCTTTGCAGTTTGCCCGATCACTAGTTTTTTTTTCCACCATCTATGCATTCTTGGTATACTCTTGACACTGTCGACCTTGAAAATCCTAGCTGTCTGACGATTTCGGAAATTGAATGGCCCATGCGTCGCGCACCTACGATTTGTCCGCGATCGAAGGCGTCTAAATCTGGCAGTTTACCCATACTGGCAATTCCAACAACTAATTCAGAGCAACCACAGTACGCGCTATATATGCAGTTACCACAGTGGCGGCTAGGTGTGTATACTTAAACTTTAATTTTATTGTTATTTCGGCGTATATACCGCCAGTTCAAAATGTAAATAATGATAGAACAGAACCTCACATAACCTATATCAAAGAAATTTTAAGAAAATTTAAAGATGAAAAAGTCTTACTAGTGGGTGATTTAAATGCTAAATCAACAACTTGGGGGCAGAGACCCACAGATCTACGCGGCACGATGATATTGGAAATGGTTACTACGTATGAGGGTATTATACATAATAACCCGGATAGTCTGCCGACCTACTGCGGTCCTTTCGGACTTGGGTGGATAGACCTGACTATCACATTTGGCTTTAGTGAAACAGAAATAAAGAACTGGGCTGTAATTGATAATCATACACTGACAGATCATAACACTACTATCTTGACCATAACGCTAGATTATTTACAGACGGAAGATTACTTCAGGAAAAGATGGGATATGAAAAATATCCAATGGATAAACTTTCAGGTTAAACTCAGGAAATTAACGGAGAAATGGAGGGAAGGATTAATAGATAAAAATAGCGAAGAATGCGTATCACAGTTAAATTACGACTTAGACTTGTTATGTAAAAAGTGTAGCTATAAAAGGGGAAAGCCACGAAGAAATGCATATTGGTGGAATCCTAATTTGACTACAATAAGAAGTAAGGTAAGAGCTCTTAGAAGGTTATATCAGAAGGAGATGGAACATCAGAAACGCCTTGAGTTACAAATTAAATATAAATTAGAGAGAGCTAAGTATAGAAGAGAAATATTGAAGGCAAAAAGGGATAAATTTAATGAATTCGTTGAAAGAGTTACAATTAAGGATACGTTTGGTAATATATACTCCTTGATAAAGAATAAAAATACTAAAATAATCACACCAGAAGGTTTGAAAGATAATGAAGGAAATATTAAGTATAAAGAAGAAGAAATAAAAATAATTCTAGCGGCACATCATTTTCAACGAGAAGACGAGCATATAATGATTATGTAAATTCTGAGGATGAGCAATTAATTACAAATATTGAAGTGGAAAAAGTAATACAAGAATTGAAGCCTGAAAAAGCCCCGGGTTTTGACGGATTTACGCAGAGTATAGTTCAACAGATCAGGAATATAGATAGCCTATTTTTGACTAAGTTATACAATAAATGTTGGCAGGAAGGAAAGTTCCCTAGTAAATGGAAAAAAGCTAGCGTGGTATACATACACAAAGATGGTAAAGACCCCTCAGATCCTAGTTCTTACAGACCGATATGTCTACTCCCCATTTTGGGGAAAGTTTTGGATAAAATCCTCTCCAATAGAGTGACTGAACATCTTGAAAGTATGAGTTTACTGTCTGAAAACCAATTTGGCTTTAGGAGGAATAGGGGAGTAGTAGAAGCATTGAATAGTGTTTTTGATAAAATTAAAGAAAACAAAGAGAATAACTACCATACGTGCTTAATTGCTCTGGATGTGAAAAATGCATTTAATTCAGTTAGAATAAAAAGAATAAAGGAAGAACTTGACAAAGCTGAAATGGATACTAACTTAAGGGAAATAATAATGGATTATCTGAAAGACCGTACTGTAATTATAAATGATGAACAAGAGTGGGAATATAATATTGGCGTACCACAGGGTTCGTCCATTGGGCCAATCCTGTGGTTACTAATTATTAATGAGTTGCTATTAGAGAATGTGGGCGATGGCAACAAAATACAGGCATTTGCGGATGATATAGTAATACTGCTTAGGAGTAAAGCTATATATAGATTTACAGAGATAGCGAGAGCAATAATGGAAAAATGTTCAAGCTGGGCAGAGAAAAACCAACTACAATTTAGTGTCGAAAAATCCAACTACATAATAATACCACACAAAGGAAAAGTCACAAGGAGACCCACGATTAAGTTTAAAGGGGAGAACATCAAATACAATGAGCATATTAAATACTTAGGAATTTATTTAGACGAGAAGCTAAATTTTAACTTTCATATGAATAATATTAGAGATAAGGCATTAAAATTTCAACACAGTATCAATAGAGTCAGTAAGAGCACGTGGGGTTTGAAACCTGAGATTGTCAAAAAGCTATATTTAACTGTTATAGAAAAGATACTATTGCATGGAGTGCAGTCATGGTATAATGGTAAACGTACAATGGATTTAAAATTAAGACAGATACAACGACCATTCTTAATAATGTTAACTAAATGTTACAGAACAGTTTCGATGGATGCACTCCACGTTCTATCAGGATGCATACCATTAGACTTAACAGCTAAAATTGAAAAGAATATCTATGAAATCTACAATAAAGGATCAGAAATAAAATTAGGAGACATCGTACTGAACGCGCAGAATTGCGAAACAAAAAGCCAACCTCTAAAGAAAGTACGTGAAATGAGGAAATATGAATGGACATATAACATGGAATCAAAATCGAACATTAAATACTACACTGATGGCTCAAAAACCAACGAAGGGGTTGGTGCGGCGTGTACACGTTACAACCTTAATGTTTTAGAACAAACAAAACTTAAACGTCTACCTAATATTGCATCATCCTATAGCGACGAAGTTGAAGCCATTGACATGGCCATCACTGATGCTATAAGTAAAGAAATACAGGAAATCGACATATACAGTGATTCTAGAAATACACTGCAAGCTATATGCACATATTATTTTAAGGGAGATGGGATTGAAAATATAAAAAACCTAATAGAAAGTCATGAGATAGCAGTAAACTTACACTGGGTTAAAGCCCACTGTGGCATTAATGAAAATGAGATGGTAGACGCAGCAGCTAAACAAGCAACAACACTGAATGAAATCACAGGAAATTATAAATTAACTAAAGAACAGATTAAGAATAAAATTAAGAATTATTACATAAATATATGGCAAGAAAATTGGGAGAGAAGCAGTGTAGGAAGGAAAGTATTTGAGGTATTCCCTAGAGTTTCTACGAAAAGACTGTCGGCAGATTTCCTTGTTAATCAAGCAATAACTGAACATGGCTGTATAGGAGTCTATCAAAACAGATTTTTTGCTAAAACAGATCTTTGTGAGTGTGGCAATATACAAACTATAAAGCACTGTATATACAATTGTAGCAAATGGGCTGAAGCACGAAAAAACCTACCTTTGGGCTTTTAAGATTGGGCCCCTAGTAAATTATTTACGGATTATTATTGTAGAAGGTACATCAAGAATATTATGCAGGAACTTATGAATATACACTTCCCCCTACAAGGGGAAGGTGGATAGCTCCTCAGATTTAAAAAAAGACAGGTAAACGAATTGCAAAAAGAAAATCTTCGGGACCCGGTTGGGTTGGATTGCCGTCTGCATGATTAGTTTTATTATTGAAGGGTCGTATAACCTTCGGGTGTGGACGGCGGCGATATTACTTATATGCAGTTACCACAGCGCCCTGACTTACGCATACATGATGCGCAGCGCTACACAATTTGCATAGGCTTTGCTATCCCTAATTCAGTGCCACTTCAGTGTATATGTAATAAAATTTCGTTGTCTAGGGTAGAAACATCTTATGAAACGTCGAAACATAAATTGTTCTAAACCAGTTAGAATTCTATCACAGATAAACAAAGTTCCTCAACTTCTAAGTAATAAAAGGACTCAAATAATACGATTCTCATAACACGAACACTTATATATTTGGACAATACGGTACATTAAATATAATCTTCATAACATAGAAATACGTCATTATACTACATCGTTAGAAAACAGAAGTCATATCACAGCCGTCAGCTGCGCGTCTTAATAGTACGGAAGTTAATCCTGTTCTGCGTGGTTCGCCGAGAGTTCACAGATGGCGCTGGCTGTAAAACAGAATCGTCTGCTGCGAGTGTCAGAAGTTAGTGCCAGAGGGCGTTCCCACATATATATGGGCGTAGATTCGAATCCCACTTCTGACACCACAATTGTGGGAAATTTATTCCCACGGTTGAAATATCCAAATGCATTAACACGTATTCTTGACTAATATTTAATCAATCACAAACCAATTACAGCTTATGGTCACAACAGATTATCACAATAAGAAAACACAGAATATCAGTGCCCGTCTGACACGACATTAAGGCCTCTTTAACACGAGGCACATTCGATGATTCAACTGATTTGCCTTGTTTATTTTCATGTAGTTGACTGCCGTGTGAGGTTCTTTTCACACGAGACACCTCGCGCGCCCAATTCAAGGCGAAACCTTCTCTTCTGGGGTTGTCGCAACGCTTCGTCAGCAAGTAGACGTCACGCAGGCGAAAAGCGATTGAAAAATGAGGTGGAAAAAGACAGTTTACTACATTAAATGTGTATATATTCTATCCATAGGTTATACTTTAATCTACACCTAAAATAATTACGATATTTCCCATAAAAATATTTTTTTCAGGCAAAAAAATATTTTTATATGGGAAATGTATTATAATGTACAAAAAATATCAAAATAAAAAAATTGCTGTAAAAAAATTAGTGATATGTACTTAACTAAATTTAGGTAGAAATTGTATAAACATACAAGATATACATGTATACAAAATTTTAGCAATTTGGGACGATTAGTTTTGAAGAAATAGTGCGCACAAGTTTCAAAATAACAGTTTTTAGAAAAAGCCATTTAAGGTTTAAATTTTCTATAAATTACTTTACTATTTGCTTTATACATTTGGCCATAAAATCGGTTGTAATTGTATCATCGACTTCATTTTTTTCATAAGATTCCTTATATTCCATTCTTCAAAATTAAATCGTAGTAAAAAATTGAGTTTTTTTAAGGTTTTAAGGTGATTTCCCCCCTTAAATTTTTAAACTTCAAAAACTTTAAACTTAAATATTATATCTTTCTTCTACCAATACCTTTCTTTTACACCAATTTTATAACACAATATTGGTCTTTGATTTATAATGATGTAGGGGAATATAGAATTAAGAAAGTATCATAACATGGCACTCAGATTTTTACTTACGAAAATATAAAATGTATTATTTTTATATTTGCTCTACTTAAGGAGGGGGGCTGCTAATTTTTTTAATCACATTTCTTTCACTTGTAGGACCTTTATACCTCAATCATACTTTTTTTTTTAAATTTATAATAATAAAATTGCACATCTGAAAGGGTTAATGCAAAAACCTCCCTCATAAGAAAACTATTCAAATTGTAGGCATAAAGCGATGTTCACTTTTGCAAATCTAGATAAATTTAATTAAATAATGGGTAAATTCGCGCAGTTTAGTGCTCCCACATATGTTTTTAAGTGTAACAGTCATAACCTGTACTAATCGATGTAATGCTGTTTGATAAGTAATGTAAACATAGTGACATATGTCACCATAAGAAACATCAAATAAACAACCAATGATAAAGAATATATTTCGTTGAAATGACCAAATAAATATTTCTGTTCATTTTTTTTAATGATAATGCGGCTTCCAAAGAAATTTTAAAAAAATTTCTAAAAAATTAAAAAATTTGTTATAATTTTGGAGTTTTTAACCACCATTAACAAAGTAAGAAATGAACTTTTAAATTTAAATGGTACCGACTACTTCATTGAGCAGGCATCTGTATTTATTTATATCGATATTTGCTTAATATACATACTTTGATAGTAATAAAAATTGAAACCTTCTCATGTTTCTATGGAAACAACTAGGGACATCAAACTGCGAAAATCATCCAAATAATTAATTAAATAATTCTAATAATTTGAATGAAATGTTCTTACCGATTGCACCTTGTTGGTGAGGATCCATGCTGTTGAATACGGGATAAACTTTGAGTGCCAATTCCCTCCAAGCTTCACCCCTTTTAATTATATCGCTATATTCATCACACCTCATGTCCCATATCGCGGGACTTATAATACGAATTTATTCGATGAATTGTTCCCATAGGCATAGCGTCGGGGGGGGGGGGGGCACGTTCCCCCCAACTTAACTTGAAATAATTTAAAACGTTAATAGAATTACAGTTAAAATCGGAAAATTGCAGAAAACTTTTAAGAAAGTTAGTTTTTTCCCGCTTTTTCAAACTGTGAGACTGAAGATTCCTATCATATCTTTAGCCTTAATATAGTTTTTAACAATGATATGATCCATAACAAAATTTCGATGCTATATTTTTTTCCTTATTTTATTTATATTATATTTATTTTTCTCACTGTATAACTTTTGAATACTACTCAAACATCAATTCTATTCTTATTCAATTTAAAAAATAATAATAATACTTGATATTTTAAGGACCGTCCGGCAGTAAATGCGCTGAGGAGGACTCTAACTGAATTCAATTCGTGCCCCCCCCCCCCCCCAAAAAAAAAAAAAAAAAAAGTTAGAAGCACGCTACGCCTATGATTGTTCCACATTCAAACTTGCAATTTCAACGCTTCCATACAGAACTGAGTTGATGCAAACTAGGCGGCTGGTGTGAAGGGCGTACCTTCAGCAATGTCTTTGGTGTTGAGTCAACCTATCGGGATGAGAACGTTAGCGGCACATGTGCCAGCTGGCAAACCGTCTGCGCCGCGATTTCACAGCGTGTGAAAGGATTCGGGCGATTCCCATACATTTGCTATGGGGGCTACACTCCTTGACAGCCGTCCGGAAATCAGTTAAATCAACTATGTGCCTCGTCTGAAAAGGGCCTAACGCTCGTCTAGCGTGACCAAGATAATACAGCATGCAGTCTGCACTCAGTAAAAGTAAAAACACAGCTTGCCGTTTGCACTCCGCGAAAGTAAACATAGCGGGCGTTCCATTGTCTCCACCCACTCAGCACCAGCGGTTGAGTTGCAACTCGTTTGCTCAAGTGGCGCCTCATCCGTGTTGCCACAAGAGAAGAATTCCCACAAGTATATATATATATATATATATATATATATATATATATATATATATATATATATATATATATATATATATATATATATATATATACACTCATGGACAAAAAAAATTAGCGCACCAAGAAAGAGTCGTCAAAATGAAACGAAATTTTACATACGTAATGACTACTTTGATATAAGTAAATGATAAGAAAATCAAAGAAAAGGGATAATTTATTTCAGAGAAAAAGGCAAAAGAACGGAGGAGTTAATACTTCGTTGGACCCCCTCTAGCGCGAATGCACGATGCGATACGATCGGGCATTGAGTCATACAAGTTCTGTATGATGTCTTGAGACATCATACAAGTTTCGTTCCATATTTGCTGTAATCTTGACTCTAGTTCGTTCAAACTCGTGAGATGCCCAACTCGTCGTCCCAAATGATCCCAGATATGCTCGATTGGAGACAAATCTGGGGATCGGGCAGGCCAAGGAAGGGTAGTAACAGTGCGGAGACAGTCTTGTGACACCCTTGCCGTATAAGGCCGAGCATTGTCTTGTTGAAAAATGGCTCCTGGGAGCCGTTGCATGAGTGGCAACACATGTGGTTGCAGGATTTCATGAACATACCGCTGGGTAGTCATGGTGCCACGGAACAATACTAGGGGTGACCGTGTATTGTAGGCAATGGCACCCCATACCATCACACCAGCTGTGGGAGCTATGTGTCGCTGTACAGCAAAGGCAGGATTGAAGCGTTCACCACGGGCTCTCCACACACGAACACGATTGTCATCACTGCCGAGATTGAATCTGGATTCGTCGCTAAAGACGACCTGGTTCCATTCCGCTGCAGTCCAGTTTCCTCGTGCGCTGCAAAACTCCAAACGGAGGCGTCGATGGGTGGGCCTCAAGGGCAGCACACGTAATGGGCGCCGCGATACAAACTGTCCTTCAGCCAGGCGCCTTCGTATAGTTCGAGAAGACACAGAGGCCCCTAGTGAAGGTGCTACCTGTGCCTGGATGGTGGCCGATGAAGCAGTTGGCTGTACGCGTGCATTTCTTACGATGTGGCGGTCTTCTCGACGACTGGTCTGTCGAGGGCGTCCTGAGCCTGGTCTTCGTCTACATGACATCTCTCGGGTCCACTGGTCCAAACACCTCCTCACAACACAATCAGAGCGGCCTAATTGACGAGCTACTCGCCTAGCTGACCACCCAGCTTCCATCATCCCGACGATTCTCACCCTCTCAAACTGCGACAACTGCTTATATTGTCTTCGAACACGGCGTAATGGCATGTCTATCTCAGATCTTCCTTTGTAAATGATTCAACACACTCAAACAAGCTTTGGTTACCTGTTTTATACTCCACAGAGTACGATGTTCAATGCCCTCTACCGGCTATACGTAATGCGCAATCACGCTGCATTTCTAATCATTTGCATATGTCCCCGACATGTACCTTCATTGCAAGTTTCGTTACGATCCCGCAATTATTTCTTGGTGCGTTAATTTTTTTGTCCATGAGTGTATATATATATATAACATTAAAAAGCTAGTAATTTTTCAGTTTAATAATCTTTAACATTAAAAAGCTATTAATTAATTCTTCAACTTAGTATTCTATAACATTCAAAATTACATACCCCTTTTTAAACTCTTAAGTTATTTAATTTCCCTTGTGCATTCGTTTTAAATTCCAAAAGATAGTTCCAAATCCCAGTAATTTCTTCCCATTAAAACTTACAAAAAACCCCGTAATAACAGTCTTTTATAACCCCAGGTGATTTTATTCAAGATGGCTGCCAAATTAACGAAATCTTGATCGGCGCGGCGTGGCTACTTGATTAACTCTGTTCAGCGCAAAAACAATAACTTTTAACCAATCAACTATTAAGCCACACCCTACTGTCACGTGATGGAATGAATGTTATAAAGGTTTCTGCAGCTCGAGGAGCGAAGATTTTTTGCAATGTAACCCTGCTAAGAAAATCCCGGCAGTGAGGCCGGTGAATTTAATAAATATGTAGTTGATTAATCTGTTGTGTTTTCTGTGTATAAGGTGGGCTTTGCGGGAATGGATTCTTAAAACGTTGGTGATGCACGGCCGGTCGATTTGTCATCTACTTTACTTTCAGGTGGATGAGGCGAGAAAAATCAACTAAATCTACCACTCAGCAATCATTCTTCGACCCGAGTCCGTGTTATTACAGATTAAAGTCGGCTGGAGAACCTCCCCTCGGACGCAGGTAGTGATTTTAGCCGCGGTTAGTCGCTTCCAACAGAAACAAAAATGCCCCGACCTTCCCATGGGAGATTGATGAGTAACCTTCAACTTGGATGGATTAATTTTCACGATCGAACAACTGTTGTGAACTATGTTGCGCGGAGAAAATCCCATGCATTGTCGTCATTTACAGACGCCAGTGATTTTTTCAAAGTCGGACTTAATACGAACTGGCCGATGAAAACACGCGCTGATGTTTGCCGTTTCGAAATACTATAGATTGTATTCGGAGAATTTCAGCCTGACTTGTTCCGCTGTGAACTGTAACAGTCGTTTTGAACATTATGGATAAATTTCGTTTTTGTTAGGGAATTTGTCAGGAATGCCGAATCCCTACTCGTGTAATATGGCAAAAAGTGCCAATAGCTTCACACTTATGGCTTGGGGTTACAGAGTTGTATTGGCTCGCAGTGGAAGGTTGAAACCCGATAAGTTTCTTAAAAATAGCTGTATTAGCCGGAAATAGTGTGTGGTGTGCAAACATACAATAATAACAAAAATAAGTTTAAAAATAAGCTAACGTTTATTCATTAGCGGACACTGAAAACAAAAACAAACGACATTCAGAAATAAAGGTCAAAGTCTCGTTTATAACATAAGGTAAAGCTTCTTGACTTCAAAGCTTACTTAAAGTAAGTTAAACGGAGGGGAAGTAAAAATTAAAAGTTCGGTACAAACTGGTTGATGTTTATGTACTTTATCACTGCACGGGTAAACATACGCAGATACCAAGTTCCGATGCTAGTTGTCAGGAATGGATTTTATATATATATATATATATATATATATATACATATATATCCGCTTTCCTTTCCCCCCGTTGATTCCCCAACCGGAAACCTGTTTGGCGAGAAGGAGGAGAGACGGAGGGAGAATTCGGCCCGGGGGTCGAGGAGAAAAGAGCTGGGCAGGAGAGCTCACACGTGGAAGAGTGGCTGTATTTTTCTCATCAGCGTAAATTTGAATATATATGTATTTATAATGTGTGATGTGTCCCAGTAGATGTGTAAATAAATAAATTTTGGGACTGTAGACCGTGTCTGGACTCGTAAACCGCGCAATACCTTCCTATAACACTAAGAACGGACCCGGGGGCGGTTAAGCCTTGTCAAGGGAGAGGGATCGCTCCTCACATCTGGCGGCAGCGGTGGCATGGAATGGTAAAATACGCGGGCGAGGATCGCAGTTTTACGTCAGTAAGGATATCAGCGCTCTATCATCAGTGTTCAGTCATCGGTAAAGGCTATAGGTTGATGATCAACAGGAGGCCATACTATTTTCGATTCTAGCTCCAGGAAATCTGTACTATCCAGAAATGTTGTCCAAGGTAAGTGATATTTGCTTCTGTTCTCTGTTGGGATTCTAAAAATGTTTATGGTTAGATGGAATTTAATAGTGTTCGATAGAATTTTGTAAGAGGAAAGGTCGGGTGGAGTTTCAATTGATTTTTTTCTCTGTGTATTAGTTTTATTGTTATCGTATTTCCTAACTGGTATTTTTAACATGGCATTTATTGCAAAATCGAGAAAGTGCGACTTATTAGCGCTAGCGCTAGAATTTAGAATCGAAGTTAAGGAAGAATATAAGATATTAGATTTAAGGAAACTTATTCTCGAACATGAAAGTTATGAAGAAAGCCTCATTAAGGATATGCTCAGCGTGATAGTTACTGAGAGAGAGGAAAAACAAGAGAAAGACGAACGTATTGAAATCGAAACATTAAAACTACAAAATCGCATACCTATTAAATCTAAATCAATAGATGAAATTATTAAAACCATAAAATTATTGACCGTGAAAGTCCCAAATAAACCCGAAGGGTGGAGTTATTTCTTTACGAGTCTAGAAAGGGCATTCAAAAGCGAGAGGATAGAAGAAGAACAGAAGGCCAAAATTTTAATTTACCTTTTGGAGGATAAGGCGGCAGATTTGTTAATATATTTAAATGAGGGTCAGTACAATAATTACGAGGAGGTGAAATAGATAGTGCTGAGAGAATACGAACCGTCTCCTCGGACGTGCCTAGATAATTTTAGGAAAGCTAAAAGGGGCACCGACGAAACTTTCGGTCAGTTCGCAACCAGGTTAATGTCTATGTGGCTACACTACGTTAAATTGAGAGAAGTAAGTGAGTTCGAAGGTTTAAATCAGTTGGTGGTAGCTGATAGAATGTTTCAGACGTTGGACCAAGAAACATGCATATCAGTATTAGACAAGGAAGGGTTTGGTTTAAAGCAAAGCAGCTCGCGGAAGAGTGCGATATATTCTCTTCGGCTAAAGGGAGAGCTTATAGCACGAAGGGGGGTAACGACACAAAATTTGCGGATTTTAGGGGTCGGGACCGGAATGGCAAGGGGTTTAAACTAGATATGCTACCGGGAAATAGTTCTTCGTCAGGAGAAAATGAAAAGTTCAGTAGAACGCCGAAAAAGTGGGAGTGCTATGGTTGTGGGTCAACTGCTCATTTAAAGAGAAGCTGTCCGAAATTCCCAAAACAGGAAAGAAATGTAACATGGGGGGAAAGGGAAAAGGCAAACGTAAATATGTCGTTTGCGGAAGAAGACCACGAGATGGAAGAACAGGAAAATTCCGAAGAACGGGGGATATTGGCAGAGGATACCGTGGTTGCTAGGGCGAATTCGTTCAGTGTGTCAATAAATACCGGAAAGTCCTTAAAAGAACAGTTATGTAAGTTAAAAAGGGTTCCTATCAACGTGAACGGGCGAATAGCTAACGCACTAATTGATTCAGCGACGGAAATAACTGTAGTGCGGGAAAATGTTGTACCAAAAGTTAAAACGGAGGGAAAACCCACCATGTTTTTAAAAGGGATTTTTGGACCCGCAGTTCAATACCCGTTGGTGAATATTCCCTTGGGAGTCTTTGATTCAGGCGTTAACGAACGGCCGAAGGTTTTATGTGCGGTTGCGAAATCGCAGGTAGATGACGTTTTGCTTCCCCCAGAAATATTTGAAATGTTATCGAGAAGTCGAATCGAAAACGTTTCTCAGTCGCCCAAGAGAAATGACAGACCCTAGAGAAGAACAAAGGAGACAGAGAAATCCTACTTCCCGAACGCCGAACAATCAGAGCATTGTCCAGGGCGCGAAAAGGGCATTCGGGTTTCGAACTGCACCGGGATGAATGAGCATGAACCGGAAACGAGAGATTTCGTGCCGGGCGAAAATAGGGGGGGGGGTCTATTTCTGACCAGTTTCGGCAGCAACAAGAAGGTTGTGATTTATTAAAGGATGGGTGGGAGAAGGCGTTGGCGGGAAAAGGGAGTTATTATGTAGCTGAGGGGTGGCTGTTCCACAGGGATAAAATTTTGGGGGAGAACGTCCCACTGCTGGTTGTTCCCCAATGCCGAAGAGAAGAAATTGTCAGGTTAGCTCATTGTTCGGTGTTTGGCGGTCATATGGGGGTGAAAAAGACACTACAGCGCATTAGATACTCTTTCTTTTGGGAAGGGATGAAGAAGGAAGTAGAGGAATTTTGTTCCTCGTGTAGGGAGTGCCAATTGACGCGACTCGTGAGAACATCGGACAGAGCGGCAATTACGCCGATAACTAGACCGGAATTTCCATTTCAGGTGGTGAACGTAGATATCATTGGACCTATCGACCCAATCAGTTCAAAGGGTCACAAATATATTTTATGCCTGGTGGATCAGCATACCAGGTGGGCGGAAGCCGTAACCTTAACGAGCCTCACCGCTAGGGGTACGTGTGAAGCTTTGTTGGGTATATTTTCGCGGACTGGGATACCCAGTGTAATTGCCTCAGATAATGGGACAAATTTCAAGTCAGAGTTAACGAGGGCATTTCAGAAGAGAATCGGATCTTCTCCCAGATTTTCAACACCGGGATACCCACAGTCTAATGGGTTAGTGGAGCGTTTTAATCAGACGTTGAAAAGGATGCTACACCATATAATTCGTGAGGAGGGTAGGGGTTGGCATTTGCAGTTACCTTATGCACTGTGGGCATACAGGGAAATTCCAAATACGACAACGGGGGTCACCCCGTTTCAGCATATGTATGGCCGGAGACCCCAAGGGCCATTATCGATTTTGAAAAACGCTTGGACTTGCAAACATGATAATCTGCGGTTAGATCTCACTTCGATCACTACGTATTTGCAAAATTTAAAGGCGCGATTTGAAAGGGCTGCCGAACAAGCCAATCTTACGGCCGAAGTCCAACAAGAGAGAGCCGAGCACTATTACAATTTAAGATCATCTAACAAGGTGTTTAAGCTAGGGGATCAGGTAGTTGTGTTAATACCGGATTCGGCGAATAAACTATATGCTAGGTGGCAAGGTCCGGCGACAATTCTAGAACAAAGGAATCCTCATTCGTTCATAGTTCAATTGCCGGATGATACGAAGAAGCACGTACACCAAAATAAAATTAGGCACTATATAACGAAATCGAGTGCGGTGAACGTTATTTTTGAGGGTGAGGAAGAGTTTGGAGTAGTAGAAACAGTTCTTACTATTAATAAAGGGGATTGCTTTATGGAACAAATGAACAACCTGGGGTTACCAAAGTTAAGTGAGCTACGAACAAGGGACCTCAGAAATGTAATCATGGAACGTAAATCGCTTTTTAACAGACCTGTTCAACCGGCTAGGGTAGGAACTCATAAGATAGAGCTTGTCCCTAACGCAGTACCGAAAAGGCCTCATTGTTACAGTGTACCTATTGCTTACCGAAAGGAGGTGGACAGACAGATACGGGAATTGTTAGATTGGGATTTAATTGAACCCTCGGGAGCCGAAATTGCCCATCCCATAGTCTGTGTGGCAAAAAAAGACGCGACAGTTAGAATGTGTGCAGATTATCGTGCGCTAAATTCGGTCACGAGAGTACCAGTTTTCCATTTGAAGGATATGCAGGAATTAATCTTCATGGCGGGGGCGGCTCAGTGGTTAACTAGTTTGGATTTATTAAAGGGCTACTGGCAGATCCCTTTGGATGAGAGTAGTAAACCGTTAACCGCATTTAAAACCCATAACGGAGTTTTCCAATGGAAAATGATGCCATTTGGTCTGTCGGGAGCTTCTGGTACATTTCAGCGAGAAATGAATCGTGCTCTTAAAAATCATAGTGATTATGCTCAAGCCTATATGGACGATGTCGCAATTTTCTCCGAGACTTTCGACGATCATTTAAGACATTTATCTTCATTTTTGGAAAACTTGGAGAAAATGGGATTCTCTATTCGTCTAGACAAATGCACTTTTGCGGTGAGGAAAATTAAATATCTGGGTCATGAATTAGGGGGAGGTAAACATGCTCCTGAGGAAGGAAAAATAGCGTTCATAAAGAAACTTGTGAGGCCGACAAATAAAAAGGAAGTTAGATCGGTCTTGGGTTTGATGGGCTTCTATCGGTCTTATATTCCGAATTATGCAGAAATATCAGCCCCACTAACTGATTTGACCAAGAAGGGGTCCCCGAACATTGTTCCGTGGGGAACGGCGGAGCAAACCGCATTCGCCAAATTAAAGAGTATTCTATGTGAAGCCACGGTGTTAGCTACCCCTAATATGGGTATGCCCTTTCAAATACATTGCGACGCGTCGAATGTTGCCGTCGGTGCCTGTTTGACCCAAATTGACGCGGAGGGCAAATATCGACCCATCGCGTTTGCCAGTCAGAAATTGTCGGCGACGCAACGGAATTGGGCTAGTATAGAAAAGGAAGCCTGGGCAGTGCTGGTCGGATTAAACAAGTTTGACAAATGGGTATATGGGGCCCAGGTGGAAATTATATCTGACCATAATCCGTTAAAATATCTGAATGCAACTACTCCCAAGAGCCCAAAATTAACCCGATGGGCACTCTCTTTACAGAGGTGGAATCACCATATAACGCATCTACCGGGAAGCAACATTATGGAGCAGACGCCCTGTCTCGTCTGGAACAGGAGGACAGCAATAGCGCGAGGGGAGATGCCTATGTTGGAAATTCCTAGTTTTTTTTTCTCTCGATGTGTATTAATTTCGTTAAAATGTATTCTGTGGTATATGTATATAAACATATCGAGTTAGTATTAAATGTCTTCTTAAATATGTTTGCTTAGCGAATTTAAAGAATAGTGGTGTTATCTTGTGTAAGTTGTGAATCCTTACAGATTACAGGGGCAAAGGTCATTTCCTTGTGTACTGGAAATGAAGGGAGGAAATATCGGGTGTAACCGATGGATCTTGGAGTTTAGAGGTGCCATGGCACACTGGAGAGTCTGCATTCCAAAGAAACTGTCTCTTGTGTGTGTTGTGACTCTACGAATCCTCCGCCCACAATTATCCATTCCTGTGAGGTGATGATGAAATCAGCTAAGGAGACAGATTTCACTCTCGGCGGGGGCGTGTCAGGAATGGATTATATATATATATATATATATATATCCGCTTTCCTTTCCCCCCGTTGATTCCCCAACCGGAAACCTGTTTGGCGAGAAGGACGAGAGACGGAGGGAGAATTCGGCCCGGGGGTCGAAGAGAAAAGAGCTGGGCAGGAGAGCTTGCACGTGGAAGAGTGGCTGCATTTTTCTCATCAGCGTAAATTTGAATATATATGTATTTATAATGTGTGATGTGTCCCAGTAGATGTGTAAATAAATAAATTTTGGGACTGTAGACCGTGTCTGTATTCGTAAACCGCGTAATACCTTCCTATAACACTAAGAACGGACCCGGGGGCGGTTAAGCCTCGTCAAGGGAGAGGGATCGCTCCTTACACTAGTTGCCCGGACACGGCCCCAAAAGGTTCTGGAAATAGCTGCTGGTGCTCAGCTGGGGATCCGTCCGTGCAGAAGTCTGGCTATATGGGAGAACTGGGTGATTTCTGGAGATGCCTGGATAGGATCTGGTAGTAGAGCGTGGTTCACCAAGCGCGTTATAAACTATCTTCCTTTTTGCTTCCTCACATTGAGTACATCGAGAGTGCTTCTGCCTAGCGTATAACTGCTGGCTGTCGCTGGCTTCGGGTAACTAACTGACTACTTACCAGCTAACCAACGACCATCTACTATCTGCCAACCTACACAGCTGCCTCGCTGCTGCGGCTTTTATACACGACTAGTGTGTGTGTCGCCGTCTGGTGGCGCGCTCGGCTGTGAAAATATGCAAATATTTTCATGAGGTTAAAGTTCCGGTTAAAGCGTCTGCCATCACGAAGGTGTACGTCACTGAGTTGGTGATTGCGTCATAGCTATCGATGGGTGACGAAATCGACGGTAAAGGTGACGTCAAACATACGGCTCACTTAGTAAAAATAGCTTGGGGAAAAACGCATTTTTTCTAACAGTTTTGAAGATGTTCTACTCTTAATTACTAGTGATTTTATTCAAGCTTCATAACTACAATGACAGATTCCGATTTCATGTCATCTATTCAGCATGCAATTTTAAAAGGCATTTGTGTTGCTGTGTGCAGTAGAGGAACTGTTATTAATTCAATATCTCCCATACGCTACCGGAGTAGTGAACTTAACAGTGTTAAGACACTAAACAATTGTGCAAAAGATACAAGCATCCCTTATCCACTTAGGTTTTTGCAGCGGATTCCCCAGGGACCGAAAAACTTCGAAACATAACCGCAGAATTTGATAATATAAAAATACTGAAGATTTTAGTTTATGATTTCATTGAAATTTAGAAAAATAATAATAACAAATTACAATGTGAGTTAGTCGCCAAAGAGTAAGTTAATATTTGCGAATTATTTGTTGAAAGTGCAGTGTTTTTTAATTTTACTATAAATTGATAAAATTTATTATAAATGTGTTTTTCAGTGAAATATGTTCAAGTTATTGATTTAGTTAAGAAACAATGATAAAAAAAATAAATAAATAAATAAAATGAAAGTGAAGAAAATCAATGGTTTAAAATGTGTATTGTGATTTTTGATTTTATAAAATGTTTCATCTTGATTTGCATTTTGATAGAATTTTAAAGTATATATTTTTCATATTATAAAACGTAATTTCTTGAAAATGTTTAATGTGAAAGGTATTGCTTAGAGATGGTTATATCCTAAATGGAGGTGTCAGATTTAATGAAATAAAAGATTATTGATTTTGGAAATAAGAATTTGAAATAATCAATACTGTGTAATCTATATAAATAAAGCAACAGACGTATTTGTCGGGTCACGTGACCGTCACGTCTCTGGGTCTCACTCATCCTGAGACTGCGATTTTAGCGGCCATTTTGGTCGAAAATCTGTGTATTATTTTTCTCATGAAAGTGCATAAATCTTACATATTTGAAAAGAGCTTTGAAAACTGATAACTTTTTCTGCTTAGAGATATTCTGTTACGTTAATAGTTTTAAAGATATTTTGATTCTAAAAAAGCACTCCACCGGAGAAGCCCTGCACTCAAAGTAGTATGGTGCAGCCATCTGTCGGCAGCGACGGGAATGAAAATTGACGGGAATTTAATACATTTGAATGGCCCTGAAAAGGGCCTTTTTTTCTTTTGTGGGGCCCGGCTAGTTAATAATAAACTGGCACATTTTCATGTTAGTTTGTGAATAGAGAAATTAACTAATTCATGTTCTCAGTAGATTCATTTGACTATTGAGCTGAATTCAGTAATATGAATGTTTTGTTTTTGTTTTGGGTTGCAATAAAAAGATTGGATACTTTATTTTTTCACGGAATTCTAGATAAATTAAGATTATTTTACGAGGAAACGATCGAATCAGTGATGAACATTTCTGAATATTATGGGTTTTCTTGAGTTATGAAGTATATGTTTGATTTAGATTTTAAGAGATTTGAATTTAAAAGAAATTTTTGAGAATTATATTTGATAAATTTATTATAAGTGTGTTTTTAAGTGTAGTTTTATAATATTTCCATCTTCTTTTGCTAATAATGAATATTTTAGTGTTTTAAGATAATTAATGATCCTTGGTCACGTTAAATTGAAATATTAAATGAGTGAAGTAATGCTATGAATATCTATTTTTGGTATCCAGTTCTGAATCGTCACGGAGAAAAAATAAAAAATAAAAAATAACGCAAATTATTTCCGCTTTCAAGCGCCGTTTGAAGGTCGCCTCCGTAATTAATGTGAATACTCAGCATTAGTTGTGTAAACATGACCACGAAAAGAGCCAAATGTGTTCATTCATTTAACCTAGGATTTTGCGGTTTTCAAGTTAAGCTTTCTAAATCTAAGCATCTGATGCGAGCCTTGTAATTTTGATTTTGAGGCTATGTGCATGAATAACTTTGTAATTATTTCAGAAATCAGGAAAATTTTAGAATTTAGATATTTTGATTATTATTGACATATCACATTTGAATTTGAGCCCCGTGAGTATTTTTTACAAATTTAAGTAAAAGAGATTTCCGGAGGTTAAAGTCGAAATACAAGGCGTAATTGCAGTTTTAATATAAATGGAACGTACTTATAACGTGACTCAGGGTGCCAAAAACAGTTGGAGAATTAAAAACCATTGTACGTTATATTTGATTCATCCGCCCCGGCAAATTCTCGAAATAAAGATAATGAGGGATATGTTTGTGAAAATATTAGAGGGAAATGATGATTATGCGGAAAATATTTTGCGAGGATTCATACAAAAATGTTATATAAGAAAAGAAAAAATAATTTAGGGTTACTAAAGTGAAGTTTACATTTCCTGACTTCGGCTAAAACAAAAAAAAAATTGATAAAAGAAATTTTATTAATTGTGGTTTTATACTTTCAAAACCAAAGTATTTCATTATTGAGTGTTTAATAATTTCAGATATTGTGTATTTTTGATTCTATTGAATAAGGTAATATAAAATTTGTGATATGTTCATAATTTGGTAGTGTAATAATGAGGTGAATTTCTACAGTAACGAGAAAATTAGCTAAAGACAGAACAATCAAGTATCACAATAAAAATAAAGTCAGATATGATGAGCGTTTTGTAGAATCTAAATTTAATGTTGGAGATTTAGTATTATTTGAAGAATTCCAATGCCCTAACACGATTAAGGTAAGCTCACCCTATTCTGGACCTTACACTATTTTAAAACAAATGTCAAAAGTTAACTGTTAAATTGATAGGCCAAATTTTCACACCAAAGAAAATTCTGAAGTTGTCTATGCTTGCAAATTAAGATATTATAATGCACCAGATAAATTAAAATTATACCACGAATAATGACAAAAAAATACATCCATTTTTCTTTTTGTTTGATGCTTAACATCATTTTTTTTTTAAATTGATACAAGTAATTATATGTTGTCCCACTAAAAATAAAACTATTAAAAAAACTGTCTTACTTAAACTTCCTTCTTAAGAATACTATTATATGTGAATTTTTTTTTGGATCTGAAATTAAACACCGACTATGACATTTCTACTTCGTTTATCTTTCAGTAAATTTCCTATTCCTTGAAAAATCTTTCCTATCACCCACTCTACAAGCGCGTTGGAAGTCATCCCAGCTGTTTAGGATCTTTTTTAAATTTTTTTTGTTGTTCGTTTTGCTTCACCTACTCAGTCACTTAAAGTGCTGAAAATTATATGCTTGAGTAATGACTAAAACAGGCCTTGGGATGGCCACTCCTTTGTTCCCCCAATTCTAAATTACACTTCTACAGGTAGGACATTTGCACATTTTCCTATTTCTCCATCTTTGCACTATGCAAGATGTTTTTTGGCTGTCATATCCTGTTGGGAGATTAATGGTTGGTCCACTGTACGGCCATTCTTTCCTCATTAGTCGCTGAACAATAGGGAGAAAGATACCCACTTTTTACACAAACATAATCACAACCCCTCACTCCTTAGAGGTAGAATTAAGCAAGAATTTGAAACTAAGAGTTTGGGTGACACACATACAACAAGGTACCTTCAACACAAAAAAATTGGATATCCACGTAGAATTAAAATAAGAGTACACAAATGACTAGTAAATGAATAAATTGAAAATTAAGTGAAAATATTTTGAAATAAAATATATAATGTTAGAAGAAAAATGAATAGAATAAATAATGAATATTGAATAGAAATTTTTTAATAAGTAAATAATGTTGAAACAATGAGTATAATGAATATTGAAATGAGAATGATGAGAAAAATAAAGATATGAAACTAAATATAATGAATAAGAATTTTATATATTGAGGATTTTGAAATGATTGAGTTTTATTTATAGTGTAATAAATGTTCTGTAAATTTTTATATGCAATTTATATATTAGAAATGGGATTTTTATTAGAAGTGTGATTTTTATTTAAAAAAAAAGAATGTGATTTTTATTATGTAGCTACATAGAAAGATACTTTTTTTATTTACAAGTGAATATAATGTGATATTTTCTGTGTATTCTATATGACACGGCATTAAAGAGACTGTGGTACTAATAGTATTTTCCTCAAACATAATGTGCTGAATCTGTCAAAGACTATGACTGGACGGTAAAATAATGGACAAAAAATAAATAAAAACATATTTTTTTTTGACTCACTCCATGTTAGTGAACTTTAAGGAGGAAAATACAACAACTTCAAAATTTTACTGTCAAATTCAACTTCAATTACTTAATTTTTTTCGTTTGTTTTTGATATTTTTATTGTTATGTTCTATTAGTTGTATTATTCAACTCAAGATGGTGATAAATATTGTATTCAATGTATGTTTCCAGTAAAAAAATGTTTTTGGTAATTTACAATTTTTAAAGTTTTAATTAATTGAACTTTTTTGAGATTTTGTTGTGTGGGGAAGGGACACCCTATTCAACATTGCTTCAGAACTATGCTCCTGTAGAGATTTCAATGTTATTATTGTGTGTAATTTTTTTTATGTGAATTTTACATATTTTTCAACAATTTGCTAATAATGTCATGTCATTTCATCACGTGATTTTATTTTATTTTTTGTTAAATCTAACTTTTGCGGACCACACTTACATAAACTATTCCAAATTTTTGGTAATGCCCAGTTTTCTCACTCATCTGGGGGAGTCTGCCCTCCAATGCAGGCATTGTTGGTCAGCCTCTTCTCGGACGGGGGAATATTCTATAACACTAAAAAGCTAGTAATTTTTCAATTTAATACTCTTTAACATTAAAAAGCTATTAATTCTTCAACTTAGTATTCTATAACATTCAAAATTACATACCCCTTTTTAAACTCTTAAGTTATTTAATTTCCCTTGGGCATTCGTTTTAAATTCCAAAAGATAGTTCCAAATCCCAGAAATTTCTTCCCATTAAAACTTATAAAAACCCCGTAATAACAGTCTTTTATAACCCCAGGTGATTTTATTCAAGATGGCTGCCAAATTAACGAAATCTTGATCGGCGCGGCGTGGCTACTTGATTAACTCTGTTCAGCGCAAAAACAATAACTTTTAACCAATCAACTTTTAAGCCACACCCTACTGTCACGTGATGGAATGAATGTTATAAAGGTTTCTGCAGCTCGAGTTACCAATACTATTAGTAAGTGCAATGCTGTCACCATGCAACTCCGCACCCTTTTTTTCAGTCATCATTTCTCCATGAGACATAAAGTGCTTCTTTACAAGCAATGCGTCCTACCTGTTGCTCTGTATGCTGCCCCTGTGTGGTTCTCCGCTGCACAAACGCATATTAATAATATAGAAATTCTCCAGAATAAAACTCTCGGAAGAATTCGCCGAGCTTACCGGTATATGTCGAACGAGACAATCAGAAGAGACTTCGGCATCTCTACTGTCACCAAGCAGGCTTATAAAATTTGAAAGAAATTTTATAATAACCTTCCTAATATTAATAATATGGTAATTGCAGAACTCCCACATTATGACTTCAGTCTCCCTGCTAATCGTAAACGCCCAAGGGCGTGTCTCCTCAGGCGATATCATTAATTCCCGCACCTCGATACTCTTCCTATCTTGTTCACCTACTTACGTCGCTACCATAGCGCTGTGCATTCGCGCTGACCCGGTAAACCCTACGATGAGGGTTCGGGTCTAGGTGGTGTCGCTTAGTCCAAATTCCCACATCTTGATACTTTCAATTTTCCCCCGTGGAATTCTGCAATCATCACATTATTATTGTATGACCCTGAATGGGGCCTTTTTTTTTCTTATTGTAAACTTAACATCTTGTTTACTGTGGGCCAACTTACCTCTATCTGATTTTTATTCTTCTCTTTAACTTAATTCTAAAATTATAATTTAAACTTAACTTTACCTTAATTATTATCAGCATTCTATTTGATTTATCTTTAACTTTAAATTTTTCTTTTACCCTTCAACTCTTGAAGGCCTTAAAATTTTAACTTACTCATTAAGATCCGTATCCTTAAACTTTTAATATCGTAACAACTTTAAAATTTTTTTACTGAGCACATATATATTGATGACAAAATATCTTGCGACAGGAGTTAAAACCAGCAGGTCCAGGAACTCCACTACTAAAATTCAACAGCTCTGCTTCGAGCGAAGATTTTTTGCAATATAACCCTGCTAAGAAAACTTTCAGGTGGATGAGACGAGAAAAATCAACTAAATCTACCACTCAGCAATCATTCTTCGACCCGAGTCCGTGTTATTACACACACACACACACACACACACACACATATATATATATATATATATATATATATATTTATATATATATATATATATATATATATATATAGTCCGGACACAAAGAAAGGCTCACTTACCCCTGCTTTAGTATTAAGACTGCTGTGTGCTGACCCTATTGGATTCGCTCACCTCAATGTTAACATATGGGGAAAATTTGCCCAAGGATTGCCGACTTGGATTTTTTTTATTGTACTCCGTAATGGAGAAAGAAATTTTACACCTTGGAGCATTTTTCGATTTTTTTTTTAATGAAGATAATATTTTAAAATTTAAATCATAATTTAAAAGTTCAGGCTATCTGAAAATACCATTTTTATTTGATTATCAGCATTTATGTAGCTGTAAATAGTAGACAAATTTTCTCCATAGGTTAACACTGAGGTGAGCGAATCTAATAGGGTTAGTACACAGCATCCTTAAGTGCGTTCACTTGCTCAAATTATTCCTTGATTCTTCGCCCAAGTTCGGAGTTATTTGCATATTCTCCACAGATGGTAATAGTCTTTAAAGTTTTCTTCTGAAGTAGAGATAAAAAAGATCAGTTCAGGAATTTGCGTTTGTTAATTAATCTGTTTGAAGAGCCTTAAAAAATCGTTTCATCTGAAGCAGCATTCTCTAATATTACCTTCATGTTTGTTGCCCTGATACTTTTACCCGTTTCCTCTAAATATTTCTTTAGTTCCCATTTTGCAAGAATTTTATGATTTTGTTTCATAAAATAATTAAAGGAACTCAAACAGAATTAACTCAATTAACTCTATCTGTCATACTACGATATTCAGATATTTGAAAAATTGTAGATCAGCGGTCTGAAAATTCAAGATTACATTTGAATTCAAAATTTTTCAAATAATTCTTTTTATTCAGAGAAATCAGACTACAAATGGTCTAAGACAAAGTTTCTGATGTTTTAATCCCATTGCAATACATTCGTAAACTTATAATTGCGTGTAATTTTTTTTTAAGTGGCTTGTTTTTAAAAGAAAAAAAAAAAGAAGAAAATTCTAATTCCAGTACACCCATATCTCGCTTTGCGGCATAGATACGTTCCGGAAAAGTTGGCCGTAAACCGAAAAGCCGTATAACGAATCAATTATTTTGACACAAACCCATACAGATTTAATTGGATCTGTTCCAATTTTTTATAAAGTAGTAGTTTTTAGTTCATAAAGCATTTTATTCGTTTTATTTCCTATAAAAATGCTTACATAAAAATAAAAGTACAAAACAATGTAATAATAAACAGAAATTCAAAAAGTAAACATATAAATAAAAAACAAAAGAAATCATATGCACTTATGTATACATATAATAAAAAACATAGAATGTTTAAAAACTGTTTTAATCTGATGACGAACATTAACACGAAGAATCACAAAGCTATAATATGCTGCCATCATCACTTTCCACTGTTGTGGCCGTATAACGAAACGTTGTGGGCCGTAAATCAAAAAACTGCCATAGTAAAAAAAGGCCATTATAGCGAAATACCGTATAAAGAGCGGCCGTATAGCGAGGTATAGGTGTATTGTTTTTCTACAAATCTGTTTCAGTCATATAAGTATTTAAACATAAATTGAAAGTTTGTTTT
This sequence comes from Dolomedes plantarius, assembly GCA_907164885.2. Classification (NCBI taxonomy): domain Eukaryota; kingdom Metazoa; phylum Arthropoda; class Arachnida; order Araneae; family Dolomedidae; genus Dolomedes; species Dolomedes plantarius. The sequence goes on from OU015492.1 coordinate 86,301,947, forward strand.
AAAGTTATCGTAATAAATAGTAACATTGCGCAGGTGTAATTACGAAATTTCAGATTACGTTAAGTATATTTTTTAATATCAGGTTAGGAAGTTTATGTACACAACTAACAAAATCAAAAACAAAACACTAACTGAAACTAAAACTCCATTTCAAAAACATATAAATGAGGTTAAAATGGTATCTTTTCATCTTATCAAAAGAACTTAGTATAAAACCAATAATACTAGATTATCGATATTTCAATTGAAATACCTTGTTTTTCCATAATGATAAATTCATAATCTCTTTAAGATAACTCATTTATCGTTATGGAGATCTTTGAACTGTTATGTTTAACCGTCATATATATATAGTTAGATAGATAGATACATTTATTAATACGAATTTAAAAACGGGAGCTTTTCAAAAATATCATTTGGATCCTTTTTTTTTGCAGTAACAGCAGAGGATTTTTTCTTTGAAATATTATATAGGTCAGTAAAATCCATTTTTAATTTAAACCTGGTGCATTTCTGTGAATATTTTTTCTCTTTTCAGTATTTTATTAAAACTGTTCATGAAAACTTCATTTCTGTTTCATGCTTGATTGCTTTTTAAAAGAGAGTAACTTCTTTTTTAAACGCATTCAAGATTAAATTTTTGCTTTTTAATTTTTAGATATATGCTTTGTGTGTGTATGTACACAGGGGCGTTCCAATCCGGGGGTGCAAGGGGTGCGGGGCACACGGGCGGCACATCAAGGGGGGCGGCAAGTCAGCCGCCCGGATAAAAAAAATTTAAAACTAATTTATTAGAAAAATGATTAATATAAAAATATCACCATTATGCTAGGTAACTACTTAGAGTTAAAAAATGCATTTTACAAGTATAACTGGAAATAAACAGTAAGGTTTGGACTCAGAAGGGGAAGTGACGCGCCCAGGCGACAGTCGCGACCTATAGCCACAACTGTAGCTCTGTATAATAAGGCCCTTAGATTTATCGCTTTTGCGAAGCCAGTGTGTCTACAGGACATTGCTGATCTAGTGTAAATTTTGTTTATTCGACACATGCCGGATGTGATGAGGTTTGCGCGCGAAAAATGTTAAAAGAAGGTTATTCTGGGAGATTTTGTCTTAGGCTGAGGTCGTGTCAGATCATTTGCGCTCCCGGTATGTTATTTTTATTGTGATTTCGTTTTGTAACTCTGTGTGTCTCTATATATAATCAAATGTGTTTGATTAAATTAAGACTTCGTTTTTATTTGGCGAAGCAAGAATGCCTATATTTTAATGATAATTTAAATTCGGAGAAATTTACTTAAGGGGACAGTGGACCTTCAAACCTAACTTTTTTTGTTTTGAATGGATTTGCTTGAAATTTGAATATGTGATTAGTACCATAGATATGTAAAAGTGGTTAAAATTTAAAGATGAAATATTAATAATTTATGAATCATGAATTATTAATTATATCAAAAATTGGCCTCATTAAAAACGTTCCAAGCACATTTCTTTTGCATATAATATGGTCATTTTTATTTACAGGATACCTTATAGAACTAACAACGAAACTTATTGCTTATTTTAAGCATTCATTAAAAATATAAAGAGAAAAAAATAATAGTGAAAACACCCTTTTTATTACGCAAAATACCTATAAATCATCTTTTCAAGTACAAAATTTAGAAATTCTGAGCTACGATGCATAATTTTTTTCAATAATATTTATTTGATATACAGTTAAGTATATAAAACTTAAATTTCAAAGCAATACGATCATTAGAAATGCGCCTGGAATATTTTGAATATTCGTATGACATGAAAATTTTCATTTTGAGAAAAACACATTTAAAGTTATTGCTGTTAGTAACCACATAATATCTAAATTAAATACAAATGCCTATAACTAGGAAAGTAATCACAGAAATTAAAAATTCTTTTTGCAACACATTTCTACTCGTCCGTAGTTTCACAATTCAATAAAATAAAAATAAAAATCGAATTTTTGGACAAATTTCACAATTTTGAAAGTCCACTGTCCCGACAATGGACCATGAAACATTTTTTTTTTATTATTTATCAACCAATTGCTATGAAATTTTGTATACTTATACAGTGTTGTTTAGAGATGAAAATGCTAAATTAAAAATAGATCAGAATGTAATTAATTAAGATATTAATTAAAATCAGTTTGTTAATTACTCTACTTAAAAATTCTCCATGTGCATCAATTTTTGTCTCAGATATCTAATTTTCTTTCTTAAGCTAGCTTTATATAGTTATAATAAAAGTTAGTAGTAATATTAGATTTACAGCCATATTTATAAAAACTAGAAAAGAAATCGATAAAAATAGGTCATTTTATGCAAAATGTTATCAAATTTTTTTTTATTGTAAAAATTTTAAGGTGTTTTAAAATAGTATAATGAATTTATAACTAAGTTTTATTCTAACATATATAAATAATCATTTTATGAAATTTTATGAAAATTCAAGAAAAATTATGACGCATGGGACATTTTGAACTTACCGAAACGACATGAAAAGTTTCGTTGAGAAAATAGCATTTAAAGTTTTAATTTAACGTAACATTTCCATTGTTTACGTTTGGAAAAAAATACTTATAACTCGGTTAATAATGATTGGATCAATATAACTTTCTTTTTTTAATTTAAAGATGATGAGTTGCAGAATCATTTTCTGAAAAAAAAAATCGTTTTTGAGACATATTTTTGACAATCTGAAGGTCCATTGTCGCCTTAAACAAAACCACATTGGTTTTAGCAGCGCTACTCCACGTCGCAACCAGTTGGGAAATATATTGTTCGTTTTTGTTTTAGCACATTTTAACCCATCATCCCATCAAATCGCGTCGCATTGCCGGCATCGCATCGGAGCGGGCGGTTTTTGTCAGGTTGCAGGAAAATACTCTTTTATGCCCTGCGCCTATAAATACACGGACCGGGATAATTTGCACTATATTAATTTTGAACGTGTCCATCTCAACAACTGAAAAACAAAGCTTTTTGTCTCTAATTTTTGCGCTCGATATTGTGATTGCTGACCAATAAAAATATTTCACAGGTAAGTAAACTTGATGATATTTTTTCTTTTGCGCGGTTAGCGGTTGGAAATTAAAATAATACATTTATGGTTTGATATTTGTTTTGCAAAAAAAAAAAGCTAAGATTCATTACTTAATTCTATTTTAAATGTTTTTTTTTTAATTTTGCAAATGTTAAACATATAATAGGTAGTAACAGGTGTAAACTTGGATTTTTGAACTGCATCACCTAATTTTTTTAACAGGTGCGTGAAATATGGCAATTTTTTTTCAGAAATTGGGAAAATACGATTTTTTTAATTATTATTAAAGTAAACGTAGGGGGAATTGTATTTAAAATATGAACAAAATTAAAATAAAATCGTTTTGAAACGTTTCTTTGCAATAGTCAATCTTTATCGAGAAACAGCTTAACTTACATTGCGCCTTTTTTATAAGTTCTTTACGAAAAGAACCTCATTTTTTTACAGATGTCTGATAAACGTAAAAAGTTTTCTGGGGCCCAATACAGAAAAAGATAACTTGAAAAAGAAGAATTAGTAAAGAAAGCTTGTGGTTCATTAAAAACATCTTTAATCCCAGCAAGATCGCATGAGGCGCCATCAAGTTCCAGAGATACAAATGTGACGGAGACCGAAATCACAAACCCCAAGGAAGATGTTTTAATCGCAGAACCAAGTCTTGAAACCAGTGAAACCGTGACCAAAGATCATGAAGATTTTCTTCATCTTTCTTATAAAGATGATGTTTATAAGGATCCTAGCTGTTGGCCTTCCGTAATATCTGACAAAATTAAATTAACTTTAGTAGAGTTAGGCCCTACCCAACTTACAGAAGCGGATCTAAACTTTCCTGTAAATAAAGATAACAGAGGTTTCTCATCTATTTATTATAAAAAAAATTAAGTAATGGGGAAATAATTCCAAGAGTTTGGCTAGTGTATTCTAAGTTAAAAGATTGTGTATTTTGTTTTCCTTGCAAATTATTTAAAACTTTTTCTAGTGCCTTTGTTGAGGGATATAGCGATTGGAGACATTTAACTCAGATTATTGAACGTCATGAAAAATCAAAAAGTCACATTTGTAATACAAAATCTTGGATTGATTTAAATAAATCAATTTCTTCTGAAACAACTACTGATTCTCTAAATGAGAAATTAATAAATATGTAAAAAGATAGATGGGTTTCCGTGTTAAAAATTATAATTTATACCGTTAAATTCTTAGCCGATCAAAATTTGAGTTTTAGAGGCAAAAATAATAAGTTATACGAGCAACGAAATGGAAACTTTTTAAAATTAATTGAAGCAATTGCAAAGTTTAATGATACCATATCAGACCACCTCACTAGAATTAGCAGAAATCCATCAAGTATGCCTCATTATTTAGGTGTTCATATTCAAAATGAACTTATTTCCCTTTTGGGTCAAAAAATAAGACATGAAATAATTTCGATCTTAAAAGTTAGTAAATATTATTCTATTATTTTAGATTCCACCCCTGATCTAAGTCACCAAGACCAACTTACTGTTGTAATAAGATTTGTTCTATTAAATAATAAATCAAAGCAAATAGAAATTAGGGAGCATTTTTGAGGATTTATTTCAATACCAGATTCGACAGGACAGGGTTTAACTGATATTTTATTAGATTTTTTGGAGACTCACAACATTTGTTTGGGGGATTTAAGGGGGCAGGGTTATGATAATGGTGCGAATATGAAGGGTCGCAATAATGGTTTACAAAGAAAAGTTCTTGACTTAAACCCTAGAACTTTTTATGTGCCTTGTGCGGCCCATAGTTTAAATTTAGTTGTTAATGACGCTGCAAAAGCGTCTTTAGAAATTACAAGTTTTTTTGCAATTGTACAGGAGCTATACGTTTTCTTCTCCGCATCCACTAAACGTTGGAAGGTCTGAAAAATTAAATCCCAACTTTAACGCTTAAAGCCCTTTCAGATACTAGATGGGAAAGCAGAATAGATGCGCTAAAAGTTCTTAGATACAATCTAACAAAAATATATGATGCTTTATATACCCTCTATTCTGATAATACTAGAGACTCTGAAACTAGAAACATGGCAAATTCATTACTTTTGAAAATTAAGTCGTTTAAATTTATTTGTTCCATTATTACATGGTATAATGTGTTAACAAAAATTAATATCGTAAGTAAAGCTATGCAGGAATCGGATGCTATACTACCAAATATTATTTTAATGTTAGAGCAAACCAAAGCATATTTATATAATATTAGGTCAGCTAAAGGTTTTAGTGATATTTAAGAAGAGGCAAAAAATATTGCAGAAGATATCGATTGCGACCCTTCATTTCCTCTGGTTAATATTGTTAGACCCCGAACAAAAAAACGTTTATTTGACTACGAATGTAAAGATGAGGCTCCAAAAAATCCAGAAGACCAATTCAAAATTAATTTTTACTTTGTAATATTGGACACTGCATTATCAAAAATAGAAGAAAGGTTCGAACAAATAAAACAACATCACACAGTTTTCAATTTTCTCAACGACCTAAATAATTTCCTTAAAACAGATAAATCAAATAGGTCTACAAAATGTAAATCTGTGGAAATTATGTTACATGATCAATTTAAAAATGAAAAAGATATTATAGCTGAAGATTTATGCGATGAAATTGACAACGTTGCATCCTTTATTTCCCCTGAAATGAACGCGTTAAATGTGATTCAATACTTATTTACAAGTAACCTCATCTATCTGTTACCAAATTTAGTGATTGCCATACGAATTTTTTTAACATTGCCCGTGACTGTGGCTAGCGGGGAAAGAAGCTTTTCAAAACTTAAAATAATAAAAAATTATTTAAGATCAACAATGGGACAAGAAAGGCTTTCAGACTTATCTATTACTAGCTGAAGTACCCGGCGATGCCCGGGATTTTAAGAATGTTTGTTAACCAAAATCAATTTAAAAATTAACACAGTATAAATAACATAGAAAAAATATATGTGAAATATTATACACATCTCAGAACTTCAGCCTTTCATCATTGTAGCACTAAAATCTAAAAAGGAAAAATGTCAAATTTACTTGGCCGTGCTTCGACCGTCTAACCGGTCGGTTTAGGGACCCGCTCCCATCATACGATTGCGTGAAGTTCGTCACGGTAGAAAAAATACCTAGAATTCTTAGAAAAGAGGTTTTAAATTAATAAATTGCTGATTTCCACACCACGCTAGGCGTACAGCAAAGGCGCCTTATCCTCCTTTTCCGAAATATGCAAGGCGAAGATTCCCCAGTAGGGATATGTTTCCTTGTTTAATTTTGTAGAATTTATGCAGACTCGTTAACTTAAGGCAATTAGGTCTGACAAACGAAACAATTAATAGAAATCTGCAATTAAGGGCTCCACGCACCATAAATGCAAGATTCTGTAGCAATAACTATCTGCATAATAAAAATCTCCATAATAAATGTCTCCATTTAAAAATATCTCCATAAATGCAAGATTCTGTAACAATAATAGAACCATTCTCTCCATAATTACCTCCATATAAATCTCTGTTCAGTTAAACTGATCCCCATATTACCTCAAAGCAGCTTCATAGACTATGTTTCTCGTTTCTTGATTTGGAGCAAATACATACAAATTTTTTGAAGATCCAACTCTAGAGCACGCAACGTAAAACTGTCCATGAGAAAAGCAAGGTGATTCCAAGTTGACTCCAGCTACATGTAAAGATTGTCCTTGGGCTTTATTGATGGACATTGCAAAAGCTAAACGAACTGGAAATTGTAGGCGCCTGAATTGAAAGGGCATATCTGATGGAATGAGGGGTATGCGTGGAATGAAAGCATCCTCACCTTTGGCGCAGCCTGTCAAAATTTTTGCTTCAATGACATGAGGATGGAGCTGCTTAACCACTAATCTTGTGCCGTTGAGAAGTCTTGGGGGATTTAAATTTCTGAGAAGCATAATTGGTGATCCAGTCTTCAGTACCAAATTATGCGGTGGCATTCCGGGAGGTTCTAAAGAGTTTAAAAATTCAGTAGGGTAGTGCACAGCCTCATTTTCTTCAACGGTATCTATCGATTTGTACGATACAGCTTCTCCAGGCAACTCTTCTTGAATCTTCAAGTTGATGTTGTTTACACTATCATTTTTTGGTGCAAGAATCGCACGTTCGCAAAGCCACTTATGGTCTGTAAAATGTTGTTGAATATCTGGAAATACTTTTGCTTTGAGTTCATCAACAGACACTACTGTATTACAAAATGTTTCTCCGAGTTTGAAGAGACCAGTTACTGGATGAAGTTGTATTAATCCATTTCCAATATTTAACAAATGGTCAGCAAACTGACCGTCCAATGTGTTGCCATAAAGATGAACTCTCATATTTGTAGTAAGTCTTAAAGTGTGAACATGCCTCCAAAGATGTGATGATTTAAGGCATGCATTAATTTCATCCGCCATTGTTCCTTTTGGAATGACAGGCAATGTTTGTCGGAAATCTCCAGCCAATACAACGGTGACTCCCCCCCATGAGTAAATCATTGCCTCTTAAAAATTGAAGCGTTTGATTGAGGGCCTGCAAAGCATTCTTGTGGGACATGGTACATTCATCCCATACAATGACTTGACTTTCCTGTAGAACCTGAGCTTTTTCTGTTCGTTTAGGTATATTGCAGATAGAATTTTCCGATCGGGCCAGATTAAGCGGTAACTTGAAAGCTGAATGTGCTGTTTTTTCCCCCAGGGAGCAAAGTTGCAGCAATTCCCGAAGAGGCCACAGCAATAGCTACTTTGGAATTTTCTCGAATTTTTGCAAGTAACAATTTGATGAGAAATGTCTTACCTGTTCCTCCTGGTGCATCTAGAAAAAAAATCTTCCCCCTTTTTTTTGGTACTTCTTCCAAGATGGTATTGTAAGCAGCTCTTTGATCACCGGTCAAAAGCGGTTCATTCTGTGATATGTAACTTCTCAATTCTTCAATGCTGTATGATGTCTCTCTAGTCATCTCTGTAGTGAGCGTATTAGGATTTCTGTCGGGAGTACGAAGGCCTATGTCTTGAATTCTTTTGCCTATCATTTCTAAAACCTTGTCTTCAATAAGGATGAGAGCTTGATTGAATATTGCAGGAGTAAATTCAACATTTTCACCAGAAATCATCATTTGAGCTTGGAGACGTATGTCTTCAGAAAGACTCTCTTTGTATGCATTCCATAATTTCATGGGATCTGCAACTCCACAATTAACGATTATGATTGCAAATAAAATCCTCGGGTTTTTTGGTGATTTAGTCGCAGCAGCCTCAAACATAGTAGCATCCCAATGTGCATCATCCTCCAACAAACCCCGCCTTAAGCAGGCATCACGAAAAGTATCACAAATTTCCCCATCAACAGTCCTAAGGTCTTCAAAGGAAGTAGGACCTGTAACGGTGTGAAGCAAAATTCGGAGATAAAAGCATTCAAAATTTGTTGGATGTACTGTGTAAACACGGCCAAGATTTTCTGTTGCTCTGATACCAGGATGACCATCTACTGCAACTCCCTGTTTTCTGCGCATAAAAACTTTTTGATTAGCATTCCATGTGTAATATTTTGGCAACTCACAGTATAGCAGGGTCCTTGCAAAATCATCATTTTGACACAGTTCGAAGAAAGCAGTCAATGTTGTTTTTGGTGGATGCATAATCCTCTCTTCTAAATTTTCTTCAGTGAAATAGACACGCTGCCCATTTTCCAGGTGTAAATTGAGGTGAAAAACTGAAGGGAACCTTTCATGAATTAGGAAACTAAAAATTCTCCAAACTGCTTCATTACTGCTAATGTACCTGCCCATTTGGTACTTTTCAATCTCATTGATAACAGATCCGTCTTCCTGAAAAGAAAAAACTGCTTGATCGCTACCCTTATTGACATATTTGCAGATGTATTTAATGGACTTGACGGAGCTGCAGTATTCAACATTAATGTGTGCCTGAAATAACCTTGACAATAAAGGACAGTAAGGGACAACCCACTTGTTGTCAATTTCAAACTCTCTCTAGGAATTTCCAACTTTTACCTTGATCTTCGTAACTCTTCCACCATCTTCAGGACTTCTCCTTCTGTATAGGGGATAGCCATCCATTCCAGTCTGAGTTTCCTTAATGAGTTTCCTTGGATAATTCTTTGTACACTTGCCTTCTTTCATGCATGGAGAAGTAGGATTAATTGTTCCGCAAGGTCCATGAATCATATTTTTCACAATGACTTCAAAGAGGATGGAATCTTCTTGAGGATCTGGAATTTCAGCTGATATAATTTTATCAACGTCACTCGACACAATCTTGTTTTTGAGCCACACCAAAATATGTGCATGAGGCAAACCTCTCTTCTGCCACTCAATAGTGTACATCCAAGCACGGACTTGACCGAAGATGTGAAATTTTCTAATGGAATTCATGAACTGTATAAGCTTATGGTGAAATGCTCTAGCCGTCAAATCATGCCGATCATATTGTTTCTGGCCTTCCATCAGTTCTGCCTGAATTTCATTCCAACTGGGATTGCAAGTTACAGTTATGAAGAGGTCAGGTCGCCCATAATTCCTAACATACGTCATAGCATCCTGTGTGTATTCGTGCATGTGACGTGGACTTCCAATGAAAGTTGAGGGCAAAATAACCAATTGACCTACTTCTGTAGAATTAGCATCATTGTTCATAGCATCTCGAAGATGGATGTACTCATCTGCACGGAGCTTCTTCTGGTTGAGTTTGACATACAAAAGTCGTTCACTTTCTATTTTTGCGAACATGTCTACAACAAATTGAAGGAAAAGTCGGCGACAATGCAAAATAAGGTTGAAATTATTTTCTCGCACCATCAACCTATAAGAATAAAAATTCATAGCGGATACTTTTTTAGCTGAAGGCATCAATGTTGTTGGATCAACTTGCTTGATTTCAAAATGGTATCCATCTTCTCCCTGCCAAAAGATAAGTGGATATTGCAAGGCATCATATGATCTATGTGTTTCACATACACGTTGAAGGCGATTGTCTTTTTTCTGCAAAACTATGTCCCTCTGATTAAATTCATTACCACTAATAACAACTGCCACCTCATTTATAACTGGGGCATTGAAACGTCGCTCGTGCTCTCCAGCCGGTGTCCTGTCAGCTCGAATGACTAACCTGTAATCATCTGTCGGCATACGATCCAGTGCAGTTTTGAAACTTCGTACATAATTATTATACCTATCCAAAAAAGACTGTAACTGCAAGATAATATCCTCACGTGTTCCCGGAATGGTGGTGCAACGATGCTCTGCCTGTTTCCGTTCATCCCCCTCAAAATATATTTGAATAAATTGGTGCTCCTCATTTTCTAGGGGTAACATGGCTCCAATTCTATGATAAACCTGCCCTTGAACTTTGAATGTCGGCATAAATCCACGTTCAGCAACAATGCTGCTTGAGCCAAATGAAGTCATTTGAAAAGCAGAGTTGTACAGTCTAATGTTCTGAAGAAAATGCTTAGATGCATCCGTTTCATTGGCCATAAGTGACTTAAGTGGTTCTGGAGGTGTTTGAAGTACAGGCAGACTTACTTTTCCATTGCAGCAACACATGCCTTTAGTTTCGCCCCTCCACTTCAGAGCACCACAATGAGGGCAGGCATGTTCCATCCTTCCAATGACAAACTTTTCTGAAATAGCCGCTGCACTTACTGGATTGTAAACAAAAGCTGCACCTTGTAATTCTAAACTGGTAGATCTTGCAGAAACTTGTCTTGTTCTTTGAGTTTCCAGCCTTGCATTTCTTTCTTCCTGAGATTCTTCAGCTCTCGCAACAGCATTAGCTATTCGACCAGCTTCCAGCCTTGCATTTCTTTTCTCCTGGGATTCTTGAGATATCGCAACAGCATGAGCTATACGATCAGCTTCCAGCCTACGAAATCTGTGTTCTTCAGATTCCACATTCCGAGAAGCTTGTTGATAGGCCGATAATCTTCTATTCCTTGGGGAATTTTTTTTCCCACCAAATCTAGCCCTTTTTTTGGGTGGCATTTTATTTTTTCAATGTATATATAGCAGTATATATAACATCAAGTTATACATACACAAATGTATATTTAAGTGTTATACAGATAAAATTAAAAAGCATATGAAAATTAAGCATATGAAAAGTATGAATACTAAAAGCATATGAAAAGCAAAAATACATAAATCAAAAAAGAATGCAAGAAAAAAATACAAATCTATAAAGATTCCAAACGGACTATTGCTTCTTTTAGGAAACAGCAAAACAATGTTTCAGATTCTACTGGCACTGTGTAACTACTGGCACTGAAAAACTGATTGTGTAACTACTGGCACTGAAAAAAATACAAATCTATTAATTACGATAATTAAACATACACAAATGTATAAATTTAAAATTTAAATTTTATCATCCTTTATTTTTTGAAGGGTTAATAAAAATTATGTTATAAAGAGAATATGAAAAGCATATGAAAATAATGCTGCTTCAGAACTTCCGATGAATAATGCGTAAATGAAATAGCATATGAAAAAAGCAAAAAAAAGCGTATGAAAACTAAGCATATGTAAAGCATAAATATATATAAGAAAAAGAATGCAAGAAAAATTATAAATCTATTAATTATAATAATTAAACATACACAAATGTATATATAGCAGTATATATAACATCAAGTTATACATACACAAATGTATATCTATGTATATATAGCAGTACAAATAACATTTAGATATACATACACAAATGTATATCTAAGTGTTATACAGATAAAATTAAAAAGCGTAAGAAAATTAAGCATATGAAAAGTATGAATACTAAAAGCGTATGAAAATTAAGCATATGAAAAGCAAAAATACATAAATCGAAAAAGAATGCAAGAAAAAAATACAAACCTATAAAGATTCCAAACGGATTATTGCTTCTTTTAGGAAACAGCAAAACAATGTTTCAAATTCCAACTTCAATGTAACTACTGCCACTCGCTGCTACTGTCGTCTGATGAGCAAAAAAAATTAAATAATTCAATATTATTCTGATTTTTCACGCTAGTGGAAAAAATGCCACGCCCACTTTAGAGTCACTTGAAATAATTAAACACACACAAATATATAAATTACACAAAAGGTTTTTTTTTTAAATTCTGTAATGTGTCTAAATCTCCACTATGGAAATATATTGGAGAATTCTATCATTTTAATAAGAAATTTCTAAAATGAAAATAGCAACAAATAACGTCTGTTTATAATCTGAAGACGATGTTCATTTCACTGAAATGTTTTAAAATATAAATTTTAGATAAGAAATATTTAACGCATTTACTACGCATTACATCGTTTCAATAAGAAATGTCTGAAATGAAAATGGCAACAGAGAGCGTTTGTTTACAAAATAACGCGGCGAAAGAAAACGACGTTCGTTAATTGAAATGTCTTAAAGTATAAATTTTAAAGTATAAAATCTGACTTGAAAGATTATTATTTTCATTTATTATTCTGGTTTAATATATAACTTGAAACTTTTTGATTTTATTTATTTTTATCTTTTCGCTCGCTGTTTGCAAGCTAACCCTAACGTGGACGCCATATTCAGAGGGGTGATTTCACAAAGTGTAACAGCTTACAAATTGTTGGTTTTTTATTAATTAAAAATCAACGGTAATTAATTCCGATTTTTGAAGTTCTTCAGACCCTCGGCTGTTTTTAAAGACGCCTGTATGTAAAATTTCACGATCGTTGCTCCTAAACTGTGGATTTCTATACAATTGCAGAGATACAAACATTCATTTTTATATATTAGATTAGTATAGAAAAGGACATTTCGGAAGATATAGATGTATCAGATATTATAACAGAATTTGCATTAAAAAAGGCACGAAAAGCAAAGATTTTTTAAGCTTTTTGACTGTCTGTTATTAAGTATATGTATTAATAGATATGTGTTGTATGTATTTAATATAACGTATTCATTTGGTTACTATATCAATACATTAATAATTGTTATGTTAGGTTGTAAAATTAAAAAATAAACTGAATTTATAATATTTTCTGTAATTCGTTGTTTCATTTAAGGTAAAAATATTTCAGATAATTTCAATTAATCCATAATGTATGAGGGGGGGGGGCGGCAAAATTATTCTCGCACACGGGCGGCAGCTACCCTAGGAACGGCCCTGTATGTACATATATGCAGTGAACTTGGAACAGCTTTGTCTGACGCACCTTCGTTGGCGAAAAGTTGGCGTCAAAATTTTTTTTGCGCCAACGCAACTCCGTGGCGCCAACTTTTCCCAATTCCGCACACCTGTTAGTCTTAAAGTGTTAAATGTAAACAAAAAAAAATCAATAGCGACCAAGAAATAACAAATAAGTTGAAAATAAACTTACTGCTGGCTGTACTAAACTTTCTAAAACATTTCAGAAATCCCCAGCCGGTTATTTGTAGCCGTAAACGCAAAGTCTCCACACACAAACATATTACACATCTGTTTTCCATAAAATACAAATTAAACAACAACCTCAATTCAATCACGTCAGTCATTTTGCCACAAACTACACTCTAGAAGACGCAAAAACAACATTTCACTTGAAAGGGTGAAAATTCATGAATCTAATTTCGGGGAAAGGAAGTTACCGCTGGCTGTATTAAACTTCCAAACACATTACAGAAATCTCCAGCTAACCTGAGTTAACAAATAAATTTCCTACATTACAAAATAGCAATAATGCATACGAGAAAAAAATCACCGTAGAAATACCAAAAGTAAACAAACAAAATACAAAGCATACCCAACCCTGCTCTAATGTTAAAAAATTAAGAAAACAATCAAAATTATAAATCTCACTATTTATCATTAAATTTAAACTCTCAATCTAATTACTGCCATAACCCCACACGACTAAATCAGCCCCCACCGCCCACCCCCAAAAAAATCTCGCTAAAATCGCATGGTTACCACGCCATACACAAAATCGCCAAACTTGACAGGGAGGTGCGTCTGACAAAGCTGTACCATATAGGGACATACAAATATATATATATATATATATATATATATATATATATACAGTGATTTCCGCTTATAAGAATCACGTTTGTTATTACTGTTTTTGATTCTTATAAGCGGTTGATTCTTATAGCCGAAACTTCCCTTTGGACAGGCACACATACACAAATATATACTTGTACATATATATAAACACACAGACACATATATACATAATTTACCATTAAATACTCTTTAATTTACGTTATTTATCATTTATTAAAATTATTTTTTATAATTTTAAAAATACTCAGTTTCTAAACAAATACTATAACTTAATTTCTAGACCTATAAGTAACAACACATGATTATAAAATCAACAAGAGGCAGCTTCTTTTTGACTACACTTTGGAAGAGCATCATATCTAATTAACAAGTTCTGTTTTTCAGAAAAACTAAGAGTTTTCCTTGTTTTTATCATATTTGAATTCGACTATGAAAAAGTTCTAACACTAACTGGCAATTTTGTTAGAAAACTAAAGTGAATACTAGCGACGTATGCTTATTACTTTCTCAGAAGAAGATTCACCTTATAGCTTAAGTTTCACGGTTTGATTCAGCATCTGGTTCATCTGATTCAGCAAAATGGATCCGTTTACGTTTCACGGTTTGAAGTGCTGAATCCACTGTCCCGTTTGTGTAAGTGATGGTGGACACTTCGTGGAAGATTTATGTGTTTCAGGGTCCAGAAATCCGCAACCAGGAAGTAAGTGGTGGGAAAAAAGGAGTGTCTGTCTGGAGAAAAGCGAAATCGGACCCGGGCGGGTTAGATGCCCCTGGGTAAAGCTAATAAGACAGTGTTTAGCAAAAACGTATAAGGAGAAACTCTTATGTTATGTCTAAATGAATGTATTTTACGACTGTTTTCCACCCCAAAGTTTTATCAATCTTTCTTTTCAAAAACTTAAAGAATTTCGTACCTTTTGAGAGTACAAGTGGCATTTTTTGGAAAAATGAAAGGAAGGCGAAGATTGCAAACTGATTCTTATAACCGGTGGATTGATTCTTTAAAGCGGAAATTTAAACATGGAAATAATGCTTTTGTTTTTGTTTTTGCGATATTGATTCTTATAAACGGTTGATTCTTATAACCACTGATCACTATAAGCGGTGGTTACTGTATATATATATATATATATATATATAGTATATATATGAAATAATACTGGAAACTTGACAACCCTGTAATCATATAACCGGGGAGTAGTAGTCGTAACAAGTTGTAGCGAGAGAGGCATATAGAGAGGAAAATAAAACATTTCGGATTCATACCAGAAGGACGAGTCAGCTGGTTCATAACATAGCCTTTATTTCCGACGTAGTTTCGTGGAACATCAATTGGATTTACACATCGCGCGACTAGCGAGGGACGGGGCCCCGCTAGAGCAAACCGACAGCAACGAAAACTTTACATGTTTACTACATGGGAGCAGATGCACAAAAACTGCAGAAATAGACGATCAGATCTCCAAGGTAGAGACGCACTGAACTTTTAATTGGTAAAAACTCATCACCTGACTATGAGGCGTCATATGGTGTAATGTTTCTCTAACGTTCGACCCGGTTTGATCTTATATAACTGTCCGCGTGCCTTACGGGAAAAACTAATAGATTACTTTGGTTGGATTTGAGGGGTAATGCTTTATTTCAATAGGATGTAAGAATTTTGGATTAAAGTTTTCAATGATAACAGAAAGGTTTGAAATTTATTTCAATTATATATATATATATATATATATATATATATATATATATATATATATATATATATATATATATATATATATGATTGAATATATATATATATATATATATTCAATTATATATATATATATATATATATATATATATATATATATATATATATCTCAGTATGTAAAATACAGAATACTCGATAAATCCCAAAGGTTGGCTTAAAAACTTTTAATTATTCAAACATTTAAAATTACTTCAAAATAGCATAAACAGGACTAAAATCCGCCATCCGCGTTACGTCCTAGAAGTTTAAATTTGATACTTGTCGGTAATTTTAGCGGAACAAACCTTTCTTATACACTGGTGTAACAAATTAAGAGAATTTGCAAACTTGGTCGATTATCTCTAGAACTACTGTACCGATTTTAATGAAATTTGATATGTTCATACATTGATACAATACAAAACAAATAACCATTCAATAATTGTAATACACACGCATGATCGTGCGTAACACTCGCTGGAGTCGGAAGGTATGAAACAGCGGTTGAAGAATAAACAAAAAAAATGTGTTAATTAGATGGGTAAATAGGGGGTATGGTCCCCTCTTACAGATATACAGGTCTCGCAGCGTGATTTCATACTTCAAATAAGACAGTTTATCATTTCCTGTGGCAATTGGTACCACTCGTTCAGCAACGCTGTTTTCATTCCCTGGATGGTTCTCGGATGGGGGTTGCGAGTTGCAGTTGCCTCCCAGAGCGTCCCAGACATGCTCCATAGGGTTAAGGTCTGGAGATCTGGCTGACAATCCATCCGGCTAATATCCTCACTCTCTAGAACTTCGTCGACCAGAAAAGCTCTATGTGGCCTCGCGTTATCGTCCATTAAAATGAACTCAGGGTCAACTGCACCCCTGAAAAGGCGAACATAGGGCTCCAAGACCTCATCCCTATACCTCACACCAGTCACAGTGTCTTTTTCAAAGACATGGAGAGGTGTGCGGTCATCCAACATGATGCCTGCCCAGACCATTAAACCTCCTGCGCCATAATGGTCGATTTTGCGGACATTGTAGGGTAGGTAGCGGGTCCCTGGTTCTCTCCATTTGAACGTACGGCGAGAATCGGTGTTTAGGCTGAACCGGGACTCATCAGTGAAGAGAACGGTCACCCATTGATCCATATTCCAATCTCCATGCTCTCTGCACCATGATAAACGGATTATCCTGTTCGTAGAAGTGAGTGGGACGCAAACAGCAGGTCTTCTTGCAAACGACCCTCTCTCATGAAGTCTTTTGGAAACAGTCACCCTTGATACACGGGTTCCTGTGGCTGCATACAAGTCACGAGAGAGCTGAGAAGCTGTAGCACTCCTGTTACGCCTCGCTATAATCGACAAATGGCGATCTTCTCTGGCCGTCGTGGATCTTGGACGACCTTGCCCAGGCTTTCTCTCGATGGATCCGGTATCATAGAACTGTTTCCATAAGTTACACACGACGCTGGACGTTAAATTGAACTCTCTACAAATTTGGACTTGAGATTGGCCTGCTTCTAGCCTCCCCACAATTCGCCACCTCATTCCATCATCTAAACGTTGGTGGTTACTCATTTTTACTGTTACAATTTAAAATTAACCGATTGCTGCAAAATATCACCAAGAAATTCGTCGAGGTGTGCTAGCGAACGAAATGCGTCTTAACTTACGCGCGCTTATAAAGCCTGTTTCTCTACACACACGTGTACGCTTACGTATTTGACGTACAAGATTTGCATTTTTGTCTAGAAGCAGTGGTTTTACATTCAGTTCAGTTCTTTTCATGAAATTCGATAAAATATGCAAATTCTCTTAATTTATTTCACCAGTGTATATTGAACATTGTAGAATATGGTATACATCTGTGTCATCCGCAGTAGTTTGAAATGTGTGTTTATAAGGTAATTTGAATCTGATTGAAACATATAAGGCTATAAATAAAAAGTGACAACCCTGCTGATGGAAATTTTTTGAAAATTTATACCACATTCCCTCTTTTGAATTTCCCTTTTTATCTCGTATCACTTCTGCAGTTGAACCCCACCCTTTCTTCTGCTAGGAATCGGTCAGTTAATATAAAGTACAGGTAACCCCTGTATAACACGGTACTTCTATAGCATGGATTCCTTCTAACAAGGTTCGAGAATTGGGACCACCTCCGTATAACACGGTACTTCTACAGCACGGATTCACTCTAACACGGTTCGAGAGTTATGTAAAACCCTCGTGCAACATGAAGTGTAATACAAACTATTGAAAGCGAACTTTATCTAATTTGAAATTAGGGAAATCCCCGTACAACAGCTCAATAAACGTGATAAACTTTTAAGTGCGAAAGATACCTCATTTGACATTTTTCATTCGAGCGCGTACGTACTATCAAATTTTCCTGCATAATTTTCGTGGAAGAAGAAATTGATGAAGCAGGTTTGGTAGAAATGATATCTAGATTACATGATAACTTAGATGATGATAGCATAGGTGAAGTCAAAGAAGTTAAAAAGTTTACTCTACAAAGCATAAAGAAAGGCTTAGCCGAATAGGTAGTCATATTTCTTAAATGAAGATCCTTCAAATAAAAGGAGCACAAAGTTTAAAAGAGAACTTCATAAGTGCTTAGCACCATATAAGTAAATTTATAAAGATCTTTTAAATAAAATCAAGCAATCTAAAATAACAGATTTTTTGCAAAAGGTAGAGCATGGATCTGAAGATAATGCAGAAAAATGCTGAGAGGATAAGGATATCTTGCCAAAAAGAAAACACCCTCAGTTAATAGTGCTTAGTGATGACGAAGATAACATTGTTTAATTCATATTAATATGTATTACTTCTTAAGAACATGTTAATAAGCATATTTATCTTAATTATGAAAATATAGTAGCATGTTTTTTAATTTTTGGAACCTAAACCCCCTTTTCGTACTAGTTTTTTGTTTCGTATAACACGGATTCGCATAACACGGCAATTTTTTGGAACATAACTCCCGTGTTATACGGGGGTTACCTGTACCTACTTCTTGAAAGTTAATTTTTCCTGCCTAATACTCGCATGCTATTTGGTTTTCCGCCACTACGAGATTATTTTGAAACAGAGGTCTTATGCACAGATTTTACCATTTTGTTATAATAACTCGGGTGCTATTGTTATCACTATAACAGATTTGCGTTTATGCCTGTTTTAGTTTCGCAAAAACTTTCAATAAAACAAGTAATATACTTATATTATGGCGGCGTTAAACAGAGGAAGAAAACATAATGAATTTTGTTAGACCGCAAGGTCGTTGATCCTCGAAAGCGTCGTAAGGCCAATGAACGGAAATCTAGATGACTATTATGTAAAGTTCAGATTTTATCTAAATTTTTTAAAAATTGCATCTTAAATGGATCATAATAGTGCTGATATTGCATAATTTTAAATAATTAAAAATGTGTATAATTTAAATAAAAGAAAATAGAGAAGCTATTAAGTATACAAATAATATTGACTTTGCAGATCTAAACTGATAAAAATTAAAATTAACACGTCATTTTTGACGGGCTAACCACTAGTTTAATGAATAACAAAAAAAGCAATAAACTAAATCTCTCAGTTCGAGCAAATGCATCAAGAACTAAAGCCTCTACACGATTAAACAAATAACAATAATGGTGCTTCTAAAGAGTTATTATAAGTAATATCTCTGCAGCTATACACTCAGCTACTTAAAAATAAAAGTAAAAAATTCAAAGTGAAATCCATCACCATTTTTAGTACATAGGTAAAATATGATCTCGGAGTGAATCGTCTTGTCGTGGCCTCTCATGGCGACTAACAACATTTCTCTGTTGCAGCATTTTTACAGCGTAAAAATTGGATGACAGGCAATTTATCCTTATAAAAAATAATTTCATACCAACGTATAAAGATGTTCGAAAGTTTGAATAAAAATCTTTGAAAACCGTTATATTTTTATCTTGGACGTATAGTGGCTAAAGGCCTGCTCACATTGTATTCAGAGCGTTGCGTTAGGGGGCGTCCATTAATTACGTTATTCGGGTGCTATTGTTATCACTATAACAGATTTACGTTTATGCCTGTTTTAGTTTCGCAAAAACTTTCAATAAAACAAGTAATATACTTATATTATGGCGGCGTTAAACAGAGGAAGAAAACATAATGAATTTGTTAGACCGCAAGGTCGTTGATCCTCGAATAGGGTTGACAAGCATTGGCTTGGCGCTCGCCATGTAGGCGCTACCTTGGGTAGTCAGCACTTGTCTGCTCAGTTATATACAGTAAAAATTGTTTATAAGAACACCGGATATAAAAACATATCGCTTAAAAGAACGGAATTATTAGTTCCCGGCCATTTCTCATGTGTTATAATGGATACAAAATCCGGTTATAATAACATCGTTAATAAGAACATATCGCTTTTAGTGACTTAAAAATAATTGACGTCTGGGAAAATAAATCGTCTATAAGAACATGTTAATTGTGAACGGACGGGAAGTAGCAGCAGTCTATTCTTCAACCATTTTATCCATTTTTTATGTAAAATAAAACCCAACTCTCATGAACTAATTCGGCTGTGGTCAGCACTCATAAAGTAGGGGTTGCTAAAAAAGTGTGCCTCCAGAAAACCGTCAAGAAAACAAAACTTGCCAAGAAAAGTGGGCCACCGCCCATACCCCTAGTGACTGGGACATAATGATCGGAAGTGCTGACTCCGCCAAGCCAGTCCCCTAAAACTTCCACCCACCAGTGGAGTCCAATAAGAAAAATTTATGAGGTGCGGAACCAACCCAAACGGCAGCAGAAATTCCAGACTAGTGACGAGAGGAAAGAGTGCAAAGCATTTACAACTCTTTCTACAGCCGACAAGTCATCACAGTCTGTACCTCCACATATTCAATGATGAGTTCAAAACGTAAAACTTTCACGGTTGAGGAAAAAATTCGTATAATTTCCAGATTAGAAAACGGTGAAAAAAATGGAGCATTAGCCAACGAATTAAAGGTGAGTCATGTCACGATTTCAAATATTTTTAAAAATAGAGAAAAATTAAAAAGAAGAATTTGAAAAAGATCGGACTAAAATTAAGAAACTTCGAAAAAGTCCACATGCTGACATAGAAGAAGCCCTTTTGCAATGGTTTAAAATTCAAAGGAGTGCTAACATTCCCCTAAGCGGACCGATTTTGCAAGCGAAAGCAAATGAATTTGCGAAGATCTTTAAAAAATATGATTTCGTTTGTTCAGCTTCGTGGATCCAGAGATTTCGGGAGAGGCATTCCATTGTGTTCGGGAGAATCAGTGGAGAATCGAAGGCCGTGCCACCAAGAGTTTCTGATAACTGGCTTAAAACCGTTTGGATTGCGTTAAGAGAAGGCTATGAAGACCATGAAATCTTCAACGCTGATGAAACTGAGGAAATCTTTGAAAACTAGTTACGGAAGTGGGACCAAGAACTTATCAAAAAAAAAAAAAAAAGAGAGAGAGAGAATTCTTCTTATTGTGGACAATTGCCCAGCCCACCCTCCGGTTCAAGGTCTTCATGCCATTAAATTAACTTTTCTTCCTCCCAACACAACCTCCATATTACAGCGTATGGACCAAGGTGTCATTAAGTCCTTAAAACTTCATTTCAGGAAGAACTTGGTTCTACAGATCATCGACGATATTGAAAATAAGAATGAACCGAAGATTTCAATACTGGACGCTATCATCATGCTAGAAAAGGCGTGGAATAATGTTAAACCTTTAACGATTTCTAATTGTTTCCGGCATGCTGGTTTTCTTAGGGGTGAAAATCCTTCCATTTTTCAAATTCAAGACGCTAGAGATGAAACGCTTCAAGACTGGGCTCGAGATTTGCCAATAGAACAAGATTCACTTCAAGAATATGAAGACATAGATTTGGCTCTTGCAACACATGGGAATATAACGGATGAAGATATTGTTGCAGGCGTAAATGTAGGGATTTCTGGCAGAGATGATGATATTGACGACAGTGCCAGTTCAGAAGATCAATTGAACGAGTTTTCTTGCCCGAGTTTAAAAGAAATGTTTTCAGCAATCAATACCGTTAATAAATTTTTAGCTTGCAATGATGATTTTGTGAAGGATCCGATAAAAAAAGCTGTCAAAGAACTTGTCGCGATAACCGAAAATTCTTTTTATTTGCAAAAAAAAACTAAACAAACAAATATTACTGACTTTTTTTCGGTAAATCAATAAACATGTAAAAACAAAATATTGCATTATGTATGTACATTCATAATAGCTATATAATTTTATTCATTTTTCTTTTTAACATTTTTAGAGCTATGTATTTGAAAAAGTTTAAAAAAAAAACATATTTATATGAAAATAAGCAGTGTGTTTTTCCCTGATTGGACTTGAACCTCTTAACCATTTTTTGAATGTCATGTTTCAGGTGTAAATAGAAATTATGTGACAATGAATTTGGTATTTTCAGCAGTTTTAAGTCATCTATCGGTTATAAAAACTATCGATTATAAGAACCAGTTTTTAAAGTCCCCTGGATGTTCTTATAAACGATTTTTACTGTAGTTGGTCGGGACACGAGCGATTGCCCGACTCGGTTTCTCCCATATTCTAACAGGTTCTACTATGTTCTACTAGGTTTTTAATAATCACTCCTTGTTATTATTGATATCTACTATGTTTATTTCGAATTACAGTCCGATATATACATCGACCATAAAAAGTTTCTTACCTTTTTTGCACAACACATGCAAATTATAAACATTAATAATAGCACAGATCTATCTATCTGTCTGGAACGCTTTTTCCTTTTTGTTGCCATATTCAAATGTACTTTGATTACCACGTTTTAAAAATAAAATAAATTGAATTTAAGCTTTAATTGTTGAAATATTTTAATAGTATACTTTCCTCTCGATCAAAATATATAAAAATATTTTTCAACTTGTAACATCTCTAAATGAAAAATACCGAACACTTCAATGGTTTATATTTGGCACATGTTCATTTATGAATTAAAATTATGAAACAACTAAGTTAAATTTTTCCACCGGTTAATGCATTAATTATTCAGCGTTACTGGAAAATTTTCTTACAGCGCAATGTATTACATTTAAAATGATTGTTGACGAAAGTCCCATTGCTAGAAAGCGTCGTAAGGCCAATGAACGGAAATCTAGATGACTATTATGTAAAGTTCAGATTTTATTTAAATTTTTTTAAAATTGCATCTTAAATGGATCATAATAGTGCTGATATTGCATAATTTTAAATAATTAAAAATGTGTATAATTTAAATAAAAGAAAATAGAGAAGCTATTAAGTATACAAATAATATTGACGTTGCAGATCTAAACTGATAAAAATTAAAATTAACACGTCATTTTGACGGCTAACCACTAGTTTAATGAATAACAAAAAAAGCAATAAACTAAATCTCTCAGTTCGAGCAAATGCATCAAGAACTAAAGCCTCTACACGATTAAACAAATAACAATAATGGTGCTTCTGAAGAGTTATTATAAGTAATATCTCTGCAGCTATACACCCAGCTACTTAAAAATAAAAGTAAAAAATTCAAAGTGAAATCCATCACCATTTTTAGTACACAGGTAAAATATGATCTCGGAGTGAATCGTCTTGTCGTGGCCTCTCATGGCGACTAACAACATTTCTCTGTTGCAGCATTTTTACAGCGTAAAAATTGGATGACAGGCAATTTATCCTTATAAAAAATAATTTCATACCAACGTATAAAGATGTTCGAAAGTTTGAATAAAAATCTTTGAAAACCGTTATATTTTTATCTTGGACGTATAGTGGCTAAAGGCCTGCTCACATTGTATTAAGAGCGTTGCGTTAGGGGGCGTCCATTAATAACGTTATTCGGGTGCTATTGTTATCACTATAACAGATTTGCGTTTATGCCTGTTTTAGTTTCGCAAAAACTTTCAATAAAACAAGTAATATACTTATATTATGGCGGCGTTAAACAGAGGAAGAAAACATAATGAATTTGTTAGACCGCAAGGTCGTTGATCCTCGAATAGGGTTGACAAGCATTGGCTTGGCGCTCGCCATGTAGGCGCTACCTTGGGTAGTCAGCACTTGTCTGCTCAGTTATATACAGTAAAAATTGTTTATAAGAACACCGGATATAAAAACATATCGCTTAAAAGAACGGAATTATTAGTTCCCGGCCATTTCTCATGTGTTATAATGGATACAAAATCCGGTTATAATAACATCGTTAATAAGAACATATCGCTTTTAGTGACTTAAAAATAATTGGCGTCTGGGAAAATAAATCGTCTATAAGAACATGTTAATTGTGAACGGACGGGAAGTAGCAGCAGTCTATTCTTCAACCATTTTATCCATTTTTTTATGTAAAATAAAACCCAACTCTCATGAACTAATTCGGCTGTGGTCAGCACTCATAAAGTAGGGGTTGCTAAAAAAGTGTGCCTCCAGAAAACCGTCAAGAAAACAAAACTTGCCAAGAAAAGTGGGCCACCGCCCATACCCCTAGTGACTGGGACATAATGATCGGAAGTGCTGACTCCGCCAAGCCAGTCCCCTAAAACTTCCACCCACCAGTGGAGTCCAATAAGAAAAATTTATGAGGTGCGGAACCAACCCAAACGGCAGCAGAAATTCCAGACTAGTGACGAGAGGAAAGAGTGCAAAGCATTTACAACTCTTTCTACAGCCGACAAGTCATCACAGTCTGTACCTCCACATATTCAATGATGAGTTCAAAACGTAAAACTTTCACGGTTGAGGAAAAAATTCGTATAATTTCCAGATTAGAAAACGGTGAAAAAATGGAGCATTAGCCAACGAATTAAAGGTGAGTCATGCCACGATTTCAAATATTTTTAAAAATAGAGAAAAATTAAAAGAAGAATTTGAAAAAGATCGGACTAAAATTAAGAAACTTCGAAAAAGTCCACATGCTGACATAGAAGAAGCCCTTTTGCAATGGTTTAAAATTCAAAGGAGTGCTAACATTCCCCTAAGCGGACCGATTTTGCAAGCGAAAGCAAATGAATTTGCGAAGCTCTTTAAAAAATATGATTTCGTTTGTTCAGCTTCGTGGATCCAGAGATTTCGGGAGAGGCATTCCATTGTGTTCGGGAGAATCAGTGGAGAATCGAAGGCCGTGCCACCAAGAGTTTCTGATAACTGGCTTAAAACCGTTTGGATTGCGTTAAGAGAAGGCTATGAAGACCATGAAATCTTCAACGCTGATGAAACTGAGGAAATCTTTGAAAACTGGTTACGGAAGTGGGACCAAGAACTTATCAAAAAAAAAAAAAAAAAGAGAGAGAGAGAATTCTTCTTATTGTGGACAATTGCCCAGCCCACCCTCCGGTTCAAGGTCTTCATGCCATTAAATTAACTTTTCTTCCTCCCAACACAACCTCCATATTACAGCGTATGGACCAAGGTGTCATTAAGTCCTTAAAACTTCATTTCAGGAAGAACTTGGTTCTACAGATCATCGACGATATTGAAAATAAGAATGAACCGAAGATTTCAATACTGGACGCTATCATCATGCTAGAAAAGGCGTGGAATAATGTTAAACCTTTAACGATTTCTAATTGTTTCCGGCATGCTGGTTTTCTTAGGGGTGAAAATCCTTCCATTTTTCAAAATCAAGACGCTAGAGATGAAACGCTTCAAGACTGGGCTCGAGATTTGCCAATAGAACAAGATTCACTTCAAGAATATGAAGACATAGATTTGGCTCTTGCAACACATGGGAATATAACGGATGAAGATATTGTTGCAGGCGTAAATGTAGAGATTTCTGGCAGACATGATGATATTGACGACAGTGCCAGTTCAGAAGATCATTTGAACGAGTTTTCTTGCCCGGGTTTAAAAGAAATGTTTTCAGCAATCAATACCGTTAATAAATTTTTAGCTTGCAATGATGATTTTGTGAAGGATGCGATAAAAAAAGCTGTCAACTTGTCGCGATAACCGAAAATTCTTTTATTTGCAAAAAAAAACTAAACAAACAAATATTACTGACTTTTTTTCGGTAAATCAATAAACATGTAAAAACAAAATATTGCATTATGTATGGACATTCATAATAGCTATATAATTTTATTCATTTTTCTTTTTAACATTTTTAGAGCTATGTATTTGAAAAAGTTTAAAAAAAAACATATTTATATGAAAATAAGCAGTGTGTTTTTCCCTGATTGGACTTGAACCTCTTAACCATTTTTTGAATGTCATGTTTCAGGTGTAAATAGAAATTATGTGACAATGAATTTGGTATTTTCAGCAGTTTTAAGTCATCTATCGGTTATAAAAACTATCGATTATAAGAACCAATTTTTAAAGTCCCCTGGATGTTCTTATAAACTATTTTTACTGTAGTTGGTCGGGACACGAGCGATTGCCCGACTCGGTTTCTCCCATATTCTAACAGGTTCTACTATGTTCTACTAGGTTTTTAATAATCACTCCTTGTTATTATTGATATCTACTATGTTTATTTCGAATTACAGTCCGATATATACATCGACCATAAAAAGTTTCTTACCTTTTTTGCACAACACATGCAAATTATAAACATTAATAATAGCACAGATCTATCTATCTGTCTGGAACGCTTTTTCCTTTTTGTTGCCATATTCAAATGTACTTTGATTACCACGTTTTAAAAATAAAATAAATTGAATTTAAGCTTTAATTGTTGAAATATTTTAATAGTATACTTTCCTCTCGATCAAAATATATAAAATATTTTTCAACTTGTAACATCTCTAAATGAAAAATACCGAACACTTCAATGGTTTATATTTGGCACATGTTCATTTATGAATTAAAATTATGAAACAACTAAGTTAAATTTTTCCACCGGTTAATGCATTAATTATTCAGCGTTACTGGAAAATTTTCTTACAGCGCAATGTATTACATTTAAAATGATTGTTGACGAAAGTCCCATTGCTAGAAAGCGTCGTAAGGCCAATGAACGGAAATCTAGATGACTATTATGTAAAGTTCAGATTTTATTTAAATTTTTTTAAAATTGCATCTTAAATGGATCATAATAGTGCTGATATTGCATAATTTTAAATAATTAAAAATGTGTATAATTTAAATAAAAGAAAATAGAGAAGCTATTAAGTATACAAATAATATTGACGTTGCAGATCTAAACTGATAAAAATTAAAATTAACACGTCATTTTTGACGGGCTAACCACTAGTTTAATGAATAACAAAAAAAGCAATAAACTAAATCTCTCAGTTCGAGCAAATGCATCAAGAACTAAAGCCTCTACACGATTAAACAAATAACAATAATGGTGCTTCTGAAGAGTTATTATAAGTAATATCTCTGCAGCTATACACCCAGCTACTTAAAAATAAAAGTAAAAAATTCAAAGTGAAATCCATCACCATTTTTAGTACACAGGTAAAATATGATCTCGGAGTGAATCGTCTTGTCGTGGCCTCTCATGGCGACTAACAACATTTCTCTGTTGCAGCATTTTTACAGCGTAAAAATTGGATGACAGGCAATTTATCCTTATAAAAAATAATTTCATACCAACGTATAAAGATGTTCGAAAGTTTGAATAAAAATCTTTGAAAACCGTTATATTTTTATCTTGGACGTATAGTGGCTAAAGGCCTGCTCACATTGTATTAAGAGCGTTGCGTTAGGGGGCGTCCATTAATTACGTTAGGCGATTTTGGCGATTTTTAGACCCCCTCCCCCCTGGTGAGATGTCGTGAGATTTGGTTCGACCTCCTCCCCCCCCCCCCTAATCTCACGTGAGATTTTTCAAAATGCGTAATTTAGTGTAAATACTTTAATCTGTTCTTGATTGCGTTGGATTTATTTTTAAAAAACATAATTTGCTTAATTATTTTTTATTTAAGACTAGTTAAGACTAGTATTTTTATTTAAGACTACTAAGAACGTAGTCTAGAATCACAGTGAGAAAATCGAACTATAAAAAATTTAAATAGTAACTACTAAAATTCGTAAAAGAATATTTATTCTAACTCAGTCCACGGGGACTCATGTATGGTCTCAAGAGTGACTATTGAAACCAACATGTCCATGTGATTTTCAGTAAAATCATCTGCTCCTTCAACCTCGCTCTGATTTAGCCACTCTAAACCGTTGTCGCTTGCACACAGAAGCTCAGTAGCTCGACGTGGGACAATCCGCGAGGGTCGCACTTTGCGCGCTGGTGTAGCTGGTGTACTGTGGACCGCACACCGGTGCTCTGCAGCTCTTGTGATGTATGAAAAGTAGATACCGCATGTACTGCAGCATCTCTAGATCACCACGTACACTTGGGCAATAGAGGTCATAGGGCATGCTAATGAAGGCGTGCAAAGCTTTAATCGGTAGGCAGTGGCGAATCAAGAAGGGAGCAAATGACTTTCCGTCATGTTCTTATGGGTCCGAGACCATAGGATGCCCATCAACCTGAGTGATAGGGTATGGAGGTGGCAGAAAACGGTCATGAAGAATCATATGCAGAGCACTCCGTCGTGGGCTGCAGCAGTCCCGGTCATCGCATTTCACAACCTAAAACAATAATTAAAAACAATTCATTATTTTTAACTCAAAATACATTTGTTGGCGCTCGCGCTCGTTAAAAAATTTCAGAAAAATGTAAAAAGCACGCATGAAATCGTGGAAAAATGAAAGGTAGACTACTGTAAAAATTCACACGAAAAGAAAACAATATACACTCATGGACAAAAAAATTAGCGCACCAAGAAGGAGTCGTGAAAA
Source organism: Dolomedes plantarius (assembly GCA_907164885.2). Taxonomy (NCBI): domain Eukaryota; kingdom Metazoa; phylum Arthropoda; class Arachnida; order Araneae; family Dolomedidae; genus Dolomedes; species Dolomedes plantarius. The sequence continues at coordinate 86,330,566 of OU015492.1, forward strand.
TGAAACGAAATTTTACATACGTAATGACTACTTTGATATAAGTAAATAAGAAAATCAAAGAAAAAGGATAATTTATTTCAGAGAAAAAGGCAAAAGAACGGTGGAGTTAATACTCCGTTGGACCCCCTCTAGCGCGAATGCGCGATGCGATACGATCGGGCATTGAGTCATACAAGTTCTGTATGATGTCTTGAGACATTTCGTTCCATATTTGCTGTAACCTTGCCTCTAGTTCGTTCAAACTCGTGGGATGCCCAACTCGTCGTCCCAAATGATCCCAGATATGCTCGATTGGAGACAAATCTGGGGATCGGGCAGGCCAAGGAAGGGTAGTAACAGTGCGGAGACAGTCTTGTGACACCCTTGCCGTATGAGGCCGAGCATTGTCTTGTTGAAAAATGGCTCCTGGGAGCCGTTGCATGAGTGGGAACACATGTGGTTGCAGGATTTCATGAACATACCGCTGGGCTGTCATGGTGCCACGGAACAATACTAGGGGTGACCGTGTATTGTAGGCAATGGCACCCATGCCATCACACCAGCTGTGGGAGTGATGTGTCGCTGTACAGCAAAGGCAGGATTGAAGCGTTCACCACGGGCTCTCCACACACGAACACGATTGTCATCACTGCCGAGATTGAATCTGGATTCGTCGCTAAAGACGACCTCGTTCCATTCCGCTGCAGTCCAGTTTCCTCGTGCGCGGCAAAACTCCAAACGGAGGCGTCGATGGGTGGGCGTCAAGGGCAGCACACGTAATGGGCACCGCGATACCAACTGTCCTTCAGCCAGGCGCCTTCGTATGGTTCGAGAAGACACAGAGGCCCCTAGTGAAGGTGCTACCTGTGCCTGGATGGCGGCCGATGAAGCAGTTGGCTGTACGCGTGCATTTCTTACGATGTGGCGGTCTTCTCGACGACTGGTCTGTCGAGGGCGTCCTGAGCCTGGTCTTCGTGTACATGACATGTCTCGGGTCCACTGGTCCCAACACCTCCTCACAACACAATCAGAGCGGCCTAATTGACGAGCTACTCGCCTATCTGACCACCCAGCTTCCATCATCCCGACGATTCTCCCCTTCTCAAACTGCGACAACTGCTTATATTGTCTTCGAATACGGCGTAATGGCATGTCTATCTCAGCTCTTCCTTTGTAAATGATTCAGCACACTCAAACAAGCTTTGGTTACCTGTTTTATACTCCACAGAGTACGATGTTCAACGCCCTCTACCGGCTATACGTAATGCGCAATCACGCTGCATTTCTAATCATTTGCATATCTCCCCGACATGTACCTTCATTGCAAGTTTCGTTACGATCCCGCAATTATTTCTTGGTGCGCTAATTTTTTGTCCATGAGTGTATTATTAAATGTGAACAAATTGCCGCATACCTGAAGTAAATATTGGTTCTCTAACGTGTTCGGTGTACCATCCTTCGGCTGGCATGTCTGGGACGCTGGAAGTGTCGTTGTTCGGGTCTATGTATTTAGCAACTACTTCGTGTCCGTCAATGCACACTGCAGACCATATTTTAGCCAAAATTTCCCCTGCCTTTTTTAAATTATCCTTTTCCAGGCTAACGTCTACTGTTCTGCCGTTGGATTCAAGATGTTTCCCAAAAGAGTCATGGGGAAGAACCACACCCGTTAGCTCTCGGCTGAGTGGAGCCATACGCCTCTCTACTCTGTTAAATGCGCTTCTGCCCGGGGCATTAGTCACAATGAATACTGCATCCAGATCATATTTTCTGAAATGCTCTATGGCGTGTGCAATCACAAGAGTGTATGTCACTTCTGATTGCTATATAAGTTGTTCCACTGTATGAGACGGCTTCTGGCGGTCCCATCTCATTGGGCTTCACTTAACAAAGAGCATACACGCTTGGAATCAATTTGTGCCTTGAAGAAATCACAAAGTCGTGATCTGGCAACGACACTTTGTATTCAACGTGCATTAGCAAGGGCGCCTGCTTGTTTGCTGCTGTGACTCCTATGGGAACACGGGCTTTATCATCCTGAGATAAAAAAAAATCAAGGAGGGAGGGCCAAGTACTGAGGCTACCGTCTCCAGCGACCTTATGGAGAACACACAAAAGTATTGGTCTTGGTGTTCTTTATGATGGTCAGCTTCAGGACGGCTCAGCTTCACCGGGACAGTCACTACATGGCGCTTAGCTTCGCGCGTATCTGCCCGTCTAGGCAGCAGTCGAATATAAGTAGCACTTCGTGAGATATTGAACCCCAGCTCAATTAGTTTATCAGTGAGCTCTGAAAGCGTATGGACAGTGCGAACTATCTCACAGTGACGCCGCTCCTCAGCAGATGCACCAAACATAGCTAAATCAACTATTCTTTTCAGCAATTCAGGCTGCTCTTCTTCTAAACGTGGACGTCCAGGGCCAGCACGAGGGGTCAACGACTTCGCCGCATCGGGATTCTTAGAACATAATTCAATTAATTTTTGCCTCTTATTTACCCTGTGCTTCATAGAGTACATTATCTGTTTTTCCTTAAGCTTGAGCTTCTTTTCACAATCATCGATTTCCCGCCGCAACTTATGTGCTTTCTCGTGTTCGGTGCCGTCAGCGACGAGAGACCCTTTGCGCCTTTCCGTCAAATCCAGCTCCTTTAAAGTTCGTAGTAAGAATCTTTAAAGTTCGCCACACACAATCAATTTCCTCACTTCGTAACATTAATGCTGGAGTTCCTCAGGGTTCCAAGTTAGGACCTGTTTTATTTAATATATTTATTAATGATATCCCACATTCTCCACACACTACACTAGCCATGTTTGCGAACAACACGACAATCTTAGCGAAGCATGGCAATGCTAAATATATGGACAAGCAACTCCAAAGGCATGTTGACATTCTTGAACGTTGGTTCGAACGATGGAGAATTAAATTAAATCCTGCTAAAACGAAAGCCATATTTTTTAGCTATAACAGGATTCCACCTCCACCGGTCATAGTATGTGGTCATCTGGTACACTTTGAGAGAGAGGGTAATACCTTGGAGTTTACTTGGACAGCAGGCTAACCTGGAGAAAAAATATAGAGTACATTATTAAAAAGTTCTTTATGGCACGTAGGGATATCGCCCACCTCTTGTATCAGAACCAAATGAGTATTGATAATAAACTTTTATTGTATAGGACCGTGCATCGCCCAATTCTGATGTATGCTGTTCCGGTTTGGGGCTCAGTAGCTGGCACTCATATCCAGAGACTGCAAACTATACAAAACAAGACTCTTCGTGGTATCAGGAAGGCGCCATGGTACCTACGTAACGCCCTTATTCATAGGGATCTGGCTATCGAACCAATTCGGCATCATATTAAAGATCTGGCTACGAACTTTTACAATAGGATATACTCAATTAATAACGAAGAACTTGCTAACCTGCCTGATTATGATCCTAGGAAGTGCTTTAGGTGCCCGAAGGCTACTTTGGTTATGAACCCAGGCCATGTTCCTGTTCGGTAATTTCTTTCTTTATCAAAATTCAAAATTAGAGTAGCCCGGCTACTTCTGGTTTCTGACCTGTCTTTTTCGATCGTTCCTCTTTCTACCATGCGATTCTCCCTCGGACCAGCTGTTTGCTGCAGAAGGGGATTGATAACCTATTCCCGAAATTCCAATCCTGCTTGCTTCCCTCTTTGATTTCGCTACTCGCACCTTAAGGACTTCGGACCTACTGCCCTTTCATGTAACTTCCACTAACTTTTTTTTAATCCCAATCATATTCCAAATTTCCCGTCCTCTAGTTTTTAATTATCTTTATTATTATTATTACTATTATTATTTATTTATATAATCTCTTGTTTCACCCCTTGTTTAATTTCTCCATCATCATTTAAGTTAGCCATGCCACCAGGCCCTGATTTTCCATTAGGCCCGATAGGCCCGGGTCTAGGAGCCCCCGAATGTTGGGGGCCCCCAAGAAATTTTAATTTTAATAGTAAAAAAAAAGATAAATTCCCAATTCCAATTTTTTTAATTTTACCCTTTTTAATAGCATTTTTTTAAATATCCTTTCAAATTTGATTGATTGATTGGTTCATCATATTGTACCAAATCCGTGGTACGGAAAGATAATTTTACAAGTGAATTTCAATAACAGAAATAAATATGCCAGTTACCGTCAGTGAAAAAAATAGAGATTTTTTAAAACAGTTCTTTTTATTTCTTGCAGTAGTAGGCAAAAATAATAAAACAAATCTTCACTGGAAGTCAACAAATTCCAGCATCTATAATTCGGCTGCACAGTCAGGAATTTAAATACAAATATTATTAAAAACACATATAACAGTTATCAAATAATAACATACTACCTTTAAATCCTTTTATAACAAAATCTCCCGTCAGTCTCGACGATAAAATATCCGTAGATGAATCTGTCACCTAGCGCTACAAGAACAACGCTTCAACTGAATTTCTATTCCATCCTCTTAATCACCTGGGAAACAAAACCCGAGATGCCACACCGCTCAACCAAACCATTTTCCAACAATATACCCTATAGCAGAACTTATTTGTTACTCCATGGTAGATGCGTGAACATGCTAAACCACAGTTTTAAATATCGCGAACTCCAAAACATCGCACGCTGGCGATAACACGCCAAGTTGGCCCCTAACTTGTAACATTGCCCCCTCCTCTAAAAGACTGAACGTCCCGGACAGTCCTTACACTAACAACAACGGTCGTAAAATGCTACTACTATATACAACTTTACACAAATAAACATAAAACATAAAACATATATCATAGTAAACTAAATAAATAAACATATAAGAATAACAGTTGCAACATTAATAAAATAAAATAAAAATGGGTAGCCTGTATCTACTTGGCAACAGCCTATGAGCCGTGGCTCGGGTATCCTCAAATACTTCAGGACCCACTCACGTCCCATAGTAAGGAGCGAGCCGGTCGTAATGTACGACATTCGCTTTGCTGATTGTAGACACTCGAGTTCACACAACGACGTCGTTGATTCTTTTGACGGCGACAACTGGACCTCTCCAACGGAACTGTGGCTTGGGAGGTTAGACCCTCCCGGCGAACGGGGCTCCACAGTCGAACTTTGGTTCCTTCCTGGAACTGATGGTCTGTCGCTGTCGCGTCGTAACGCCTCCTCATTCTGTCGTTGGCCACGCTGACCTTGCTTCGTCAAAGGGCGCCTTCTGGGATGTTGCTTGACCGGGGTGTAGTTCTTCGTGACAATTCGGTGTTTCGTCAAGTTCTTGCGGCCCACATCTGTTGCACGGGCGAGCACGGCCTGGAATTCATTCAGGAATTTCTCTGTTTCCATTCTTCGATGATCAATAAATTCCGCACTCTCAATACATCTGCGGTCAAATTGGAGCGCTCGACGACTCGCAGGTCACGCTTTCTACTTTTTCCGGTGACTGGGGAATAAGTTGGCAACATTTCCTTTTTCTGAATTTTCTTGTCTTTATTGCTGACATCGGCAATCTTGACGGGGACCGTACCTTTCGACTGGTCCACAAGAGTTGCGGCAGCAAAAAGACCTCTTCTCCTATTGTCCGGCAAGGAGGGTATGGTGCTATCTTGAGTGGCTATAATTTGGTTAGAACTGAAATTTATTACGAAATTATTTCTGGTTAAAAAGTCAAACCCGAGAATCGTCGGGTCAACAATATCGGCAACATAAGCCGTATGCCGATAACTATTATTCCCGATGCTGATGTGGAGTGCAACTTTTTCATTCATCTTAATTTTATCCCCGGTCACGGTCCGCAAAGTGATGTTTGGCGGCTTGAAAAGTAGCTTCTCGCCAAGCTCTTGGGCTATGTCTGTCCTGACGATGGTAACGTTAGCACCTGTGTCAACCAACATGCTACACGGTTGATCGTTTACAAAACCTTCAACAAACGGCCTGTTCTCTTCGTGATGCATCGACGACACATTCAGTGTATTACAAGAAGGCTTCTCCTCATCCGGCTGCCTTCGCCAATTCAGGTGGCCGGGAACTAATTCCCTGGGCCTTGGCGTCTTGATTCGTCAGTTTGGCACGCTAGGCAATTCCTTTTGAGATGCCCCTCACGCTCGCAGGTCCAGCACTTCAATAGATTTCTTCTTGGCGGCACATTCGAATTCAACTCTGCCAAGGCGCCGATTCGTTTTTCCATTTCTTCTAAACGGGCGGCTATTGGGTCGTTTTCGGCGGCGGTCACCCGTCTCACTAGTTGACGGTCACGGCGTGTCGTCCTCTGAGCAGCCTCGAACTTCATCGCGTACACCAAAGCTGACTTCATGTCTTTGATGTCCGCCATTCTAAGAGCCCGTTGACTCTCCGGATCGCGTATGGCATCGATGAAGTACTCAAAAGCTAGGTTATCCCTCACCTCCGTCGGACATTCCGGGAAAGCTAATTGAGCCAAACCCTCTATAGCCGAGACGAGTTCTTGAAGTGTCTCTGTTGATTCCTGTTGGCGCGACTTCAGCTGTAAGCGGCTATACTCTTTACGGCATTTCTAGCCAAAACGCATTCGAGAGCACTCGACAAGGCCTCAAAATTTAATTGTTTTTCTACTGCGATGGTTTGCAGCACATTGGCAGCCTCGCCACGGAGTGAAGTAGCCAATTGGCAAGCTTGCATTGCGATATCCCAGACATTGGCAGTCGACGCCATATTAAACTGTGTTTTAAACACCTGCCAAGACATTTTGCCGTCGTAGGTAGACACTTTTACGTCAGGGCTGGACGATTTCGACACCGGGTACGCTTCCTCGACACTAGTGTAAGAGTAGCAAGGTACAGTAACTGGCGCTGACTCTTCTGCGAACTTTTTCTCTAAGCCAATTATTTGTTTACTGATGGCCTCTCTAATTTTCTGTTCAACGGTCTCAACCGTAGCCTTGAGCTTTGACTCTAAAGTACTGACGCGACTCAATAGTGCCGACGCGTTCTTCTGTTTCATTAAATTTCTCGCTAATTTCGCCAAGACCTGTTTCTAACTTCTTGGCGAGCTGATTCTGGCTTTCACCAATTTCACAGATTTCTTCTTTTAATTGATTGGCGAGCAAATTCTGGCTTTCGCCAATTTCCTCTTTTAATTGATTCTGGCTCTCGCCAACTTTATCGAAACCCTTCGCCATCGAATCTAAAATCAGTTTTAGCTGTTCCTCCATTTTTCGGGTAACTGGCATTCACTTAAAATAATCCCGGGAAGAGTTCCGTATCCTGTGCCGCTTGGCACTATTTGGCGCGGTTTCTGATTTTTCCGCCAAACGCGGAAAACTCAGAATAATGCAACCATACCTAGCGACGCCATTTTTTTTCGTCATCACTTAGGCTTAATGTATCCGACTACCTTCGGAGCACTTTTTTTAAAAAAATTTCGTACTTGCGTCAATTTCTGTCTTATTTTTTGAAGGGGTATAACATCAAAACACGAAAGTGATAAAAAAAAATAGACCATGACTATGCAACTTTTAACAAAATTTATGAATTTGGGTTGAAGTTTAGCAAATTTTTACAAAATATAGCAACAGTAATGAATGAGAATACACCATATTGAAATATTTATCGCCGAAAAATATCGCCAAATTTTCCGGCACAGGATATGGGACTTTTCCCATAATCCCACTTCTGACACCAAAATTGTACCAAATCCGTGGTACGGAACGATAATTTTACAAGTGAATTTCAATAACAGAAATAAATATTCCTGTTACCGCAAATGAAAAAAATAGAGATTTTTTAAAACAGTTCTTTTTATTTCGTGCAGTAGTAGGCAAAAATAATATAACAAATCTTCACTGGAAGTCAACAAATTCCAGCACCTATAATTCGGCTGCACAGTCAGGAATTTAAATACAAATATTATTAAAAACACATATAACAGTTGTCAAATAATAACATACGACCTTTAAATCCTTTTATAACAAGATGTCCCGTCAGTCTCGACGATAAAACATCCTTAGATGAATCTGTCACCTAGCGCTACAAGAACAATGCTTCAACTGAATTTCTATTCCATCCTCTTAATCACCTGGGAAACAAAACCCGAGATGCCACACCGCTCAACCAAACCATTTTCCATCAATATACCCTATAGCAGAATTTATTTCTTACTCTCGTGAACGTGCTAAACCACAGTTTTAAATATCGCGAACTCTAAAACATCGCACCCGGGCGATAACACACCAAGTTGGCCCCTAACTCGTAACACAGGGGCGTAGCTACCGTGGAGCAGTTGGAGCGAACTGCTCCAGGCGCACTAATCATGAGGGGCGCAAAATTTGAAAGCGTGAAATAAAAATTTGTGAAAACTTTTGTATAAATAATTTCGATTTGTCAGATTTTCTATAAAATATGCAAAAAATAAATGAAATATTTTTAAGTAAGTAAAACTAGGCCAGGCCGCATTTTGAATTTTTGCTCGGTGTTGGACACTATTAGATATTCTCAAATGTTACCAGTTGAGTGTCTTATCAGAAAAAGGGAAATGGCCGAGCATCTTCACCCCCTACGGCGAGAGTCATTGCAATCCTTGGAATATCATTCTAAACGAGCGGGGGTGGGGTTTTCGAAGGTCACGGTAGAATTTTCTACGGTCAACTTACTGACCCCTTCCTCTACAAGAGTCAAAAACATGCAAGGGTCTAAACAAAAAATTTTTTTCTTAGGCCATCCGCACACGGGTCGTCTCGTACTTGGCTCGAACTCGAAGCGATTTTTCCCACCACTCAACTTCTTATGTAATTGAATGGGACTCCACTAACGGGGCGATTGGCAATCGGCTAAGTCGAAGCGGTCTCGATTCGTACTAGTCTCGTTTCACTCGAACTGTATGGAACGGGAAAAATCGAGCGTGACGCGCGAAATTTTTGATTATCAATGGAAGTGTTCAACATTAAATTTGTAGGAGAAGAGGAAAAACACCCGGAGCTTTATAACCACACGCTCCGTGAATATTCTAGTAAAGATCGAACAGAAAAAGCGTGAAATGAAGTTGCACAAGAAGTCAACTTGACAGGTAATGTATTTAATTACAAACTTTATTAATATTAATAGTTTAGTTTAAAAAATTTATTACATTATAGTATTTCTTTATTAATTACAAAAACTTATTACAATCATTCATTAAAAAATCTTATTACAGTTTCACGAAATCTATTCTGATTAAATACATAAAATAATAATAATTGAATTCAAAACACAGAGCGAAATTCAATACATTTATTTTTTCAAACCAGTAAACATAAAAATTATGTTTTTAGTTTTGATGAAAAAGTGTCAAAGCCTGGACTTTGTCGTGGTGATTGCTACCCAAGTCCCACCGTCTCACCTACACAAACACAAGAGCTTAGCACAAACTTTTGTATCTTAAAAACTATATGCATTTATAACTCCGATTAAAAATGAAATTTGAAATAATTTTAGAATTAACAAAAGAAATTTGCATTTTATAACATTAAAATATACCGAACTGAAATTTTTTTTACATTCTTTTAACATTCTATAGAATGCTAAAAATTTTGCATCACTTTCTTGTAATTAATCTGGCGCAACAAACAGCCGATGGGGAAATTCAGTTCCAAGTACGGATGTACTTGTACTCTCCTCTGAAACCTTCTCCTTTTTATCTTACGGTACCAATATAACATAAGAATGTCCTCCTCATCACTGGAGCTGCTCATTTTAAACAAATAAAAACAAGAAGTTTTGTACTTTGCACGTTGAAGACATTCAACCTACTGAGAAAAACATCGGTTCGTCATCCCGCTTTGAATTTGAGACGAAACCACTTCGAGTGCGATTCGACCCGTGTGCGGGTAAACATCGCATAGTTCGTACAAGACGCACATCTCGCTTCGAGTTCGAGCCGAGTACGAGACGACCCGTGTGCGGATGGCCTTAGTACATAGCAACCTTAACATCGACGCAGAATAGATGCAAATATTCGGGGATTTTATGAAGCAAGCTTAGTATTGAGCGCTTTATATTCTCATTGTTTACTTTGTGCAGTGTAAGAATTTCAAGATGATTCTTGAATGAATGTGTTATACAATTTTTAAACCTTATTGAAACTGTGGATTGTAATTTATTGTTCTGTTTAAGTGACTTCGTACAATTTATGACTATTATTTTACAAAATCACTTATCTACAGCGTGTTGTTATATTCACAGACGTATAATTTAAAAAGTAAGTGATTTGTTTATGAAATATGTTAATTCATGTTGTAACATAAATAATAGGTACTACCTAATAGTTGCGTATTATAGCTGAAAGTTGGCGGCAAACATTTTCAGCAGCAGCATGTTGTAAAATACAAATATGTATTTTTATAACATGCATGAGGTAATTTTTAAAAAATCGGCAGAGGAAGAACGAAAATTCCATTATAAATAATTTTAGATCTAATTAAACATTGGGTGCTAATGACAAAACAGAAATACACCAAAAATATTCAAAAAGAGTGTTAAAAGGAACTCAAATCATTAGAACCATAAGTCTTAGGATGTTTAAATTTTGCATGGAGGTTGCTATCATGCCCTAGGTGCTCGTTAAGAAATCATTTTAATAAATTAGAATTTTAAGGGGGCTAAAAGGGGCCTAATCCCCCCTAAAAACAAACACACACACACACACACACACTGTAATTCTAGAACCATGAGACCTAGAAAGCTGAATTTTTGTATGATAGTTTCTCTTAGACCCTAGGTGCGCACAAAGAAATATTTTTTTTAAATACAAAATTTAAGGGATTAAATTAAAGAGGAGCTCAATCCCCCCAAAACAACAACAAAAACCTACCTTTGGTACATGTTTTCTAGAAAATTAAAATTTTGTATGATGTTGCTCTTAGGCCCTAGATGCTCCCTAAGAAATATTTTTAAAAAATTTTTAAGGGGTGTATCGTATTTTACCTGTGACTTTAGAGTTGTATTCAGTACCCCAGGTAGCGCATGTCACAGGATACGTGAAATAAAATTAACAGCCAGACTAACGATTAATTGAATTTAAATACTTTTTATTAAGTGCTCGTGGTTAGATACGGGTAATTAACAGTGAATTGACAGTATCACCAATGTACAGGAAGGTAGACAATTTTATGAACAGCTAGAATTTTTATTTTTTTTTCAGTTCTGTTAGGCGTTGAGAAACGAATCAAACCAACTTAGCAAAAACATTAAAAAGAGTTTGTCCAACACGATTGTCTTCCCGTGTTCAGGCCCTTGATGCCCCACATTCTCGTTACTTTGATGTAATTAAAATACTGACATACACTGTTAGACCCCCTCCTCCCCCCCCCCCCAAAAAAAAACGATGCACCAAGGAGTTATCCGAGTGAAACGAAAATCGGTAGATGTGATGTATATGTACAGAAAAACAAATGATTACAATTTGAGAAAAATTGGATGATTTATTCAAGAGAAAGAGCTTCACGAAATGAAAAAGTCAATAACGCGTTGGTCCACCTCTGGCCCTTGTGCAAGCAGTTATTCGACTTGGCATTGATTGTTAGAGGTGGCGGATGTTCTCCTGCGGGATATCGTGCCAAATTCTGTTCAATTGGAGCGTTAGATCGTCAAAATCCCGAGCTGGTTGGAGGGCCATGGCCATAATGCTCCAAACGTACTCAATGCGGGAGCGATCCAGCAACCTTGCTGGCCAAGGTAGCGTTGAGCAAACACGAAGACAAACAGTAGAAACTCTCGCCGTGTGCGGGCGGGCCTTATCTTGTTGAAATGTAAGCCCAGGATGGCGTGATATGAAGGGCAACACAACGGGGCGTAGAATATCGTCGACTCCCCTTTGTGTTGCCCGCTGTGCTGTAAGGGTGCCGCGGATGACAACCAAAGGGGTCCTGCTATGCAATGCAATGGCATCCCAGACCATCACTTTTGGTTGTCGGCCCGTATGGTGGAAGACAGGCAGGTTGGTATCCCACCGCTGTCCGGAGCGTCTCCACACACCTATTCGCTGGTCATCGGGGCTCCTTCGAATCGGGACTCAACATTGAAGACAATTCTACTCCAGTGACATTCCAGGATGAATGTACCCGACACCACTGCAAGCGGGCTTGTCGGTGTACAGAGGTCAATGGTAGTCATTGCAAGGGGTGCCGTGAGCTCGACCCCCCTTCCTATGAATGGTTCTTGCGGTCACTGAAGCACTTGTTGCACGTACGACCGATGATAATGATGAATCTGGGGCTGTGAGTACCGCTCTGGCGATTGCTCTGTCCTCACGTTCTGTCGTTTCTTTAGGCCTACCGCTTCTTTCTTGACGCTGTATTCGGGCATGGTTCACCCATTCCTGCCAACATCGTCCTATAGTGACATCGCTCCTATCCAAATGTCGAGCGATTCGCCGATTAGGCCAACCGGCTTCTTTGAGCCCAACTATACATCCTCTCTCAAATTCTGACATCCAGGGCCTGATTTTCTATTAGGCCCGGGCCTAGGAGCCCCCCCCCCCCCCCAAAAAAAAAAAAAAAAAATTATTTTAAAAGAAAAAAATGAAAAAATTCCAATTGATTTTTTAAAAATTATTTTACCTTTTTTAACAGCAATTTTTTTATATATCCTTTAAAATTTTATTGATTGGTTCATCATATGTATAGTTAGTTATATGTATAGTTCATCATATGTTATAGTGTATATAAGGGATAAGTTTTTCTGGTTGCATTGTATTGGTGTTTTAATGATGAAGTTAATATGTTGTATTGGTTTTTGTTATTTGATAATGTTCTAGGCTTCTACACTTCAAATAGCCAATTCTTGGTAAAATGTTTTTTTCACAATGATTCATGATTTTTTTTATGAGTCAATTTTGGAAATTTTATGCCCACATCAGTGTTAGGGGGGCCCCCATCCCGAGTTGTGCCTATAGTCAAGAATTTTCTAAATCGGGCCCTGCTGACATCTGCGCATATTGTTCGCGCACCTTTATGCGAGGCATAGTTACTGTCTACCTGAGTACACGGAATGAAATTCGCAAAGAATTTATGACCTGGAATCGAAATTTCTCCTCTTTAATATCCTGCCGGTTGCGTAATTAAGATGCGTTGCAGCGTCACATGTTCATTCATTGGCTTCCAAACTTTAAAATTTTGCATTTTCCGTCGAAACATGTATGCATATCAATTTGTGACTAATTTGCATTACCCCTTCTTGGTGCACTTTTTTTTTCTTTTTTGGTGTGTGTGTGTGTGTGTGTGTCTGTCTAAGAGTGTATTTATCATTGAATGGAAAAAATTATGACGAGCAACGTGAAGCTAAAAATTTTATATATTATTTTGAACAATTTTCAACAATTATATTGATAACTGTACAAAGTAAAATACTCGAATTATTAATACAATCTCGAAAATGCTTCAAGGTACTCATGAAAATATAGAGAAATATGTTGAGATGCTTTCATCACTTCTAACCCAATTCCAGAACTAAAGGACTAATTGGGAGTTTGTTAAAAACGATGGCCTTGAGTTATCAGCTCTATGGAATACTGAACCTTGTTTTCCCCAAAAAGGATTGCGTCGTGTGAAAAAATTCTTTGATGAATTACAAGAAGATGAACGTATTGAAAACAGTGAATAATGTGTTCAAAGTCGAGGTGTTTTATAGAGTTATGGATTTAATAATTTATCAATTAACTATTAGATTTAAATCCTTTCCACAATTATGTACACTTTTTAAATGTCTATCACCTGCATAGCTCGTCGAGTCACCTGATAAAAGTTTCTTGGAAGGATCAGAATTGTTACAAGCGGCATATCTTTCATTTCACCTAGTTTGGGACCTCAACTGCTTCGATTTAAAGTGTGCTTTTATATTCAATTAAAACAAATTGCTTCTATACGCGAAGTTGCTGGACTACTTTTAATTCACACCACAGCCTGAAGTAGCTTCTCTGTCAATATTACAGAATACATGATTTTTTAAACTTTAACAGTGACGACAGCGAAATCAGAACGAAGTTTTTCAAAGCTGAAATTAATCAAAACATATTTAAGAAGTAACATGTCAACACCGTCTTAGCCCTTTGGCCTACGATATCAATTGAAAGAACAATAGCTTGTCAACTTGATCTGGAGAAAATGATTTAGCGACTAGCAAACGAGAAAGCTAGAAAACAACAATTTTGAAGGGTTTTTTATGTGTAAACTAAACACGCTGAAATACATTTTGTCAATAGAGTTTATAAAATATGAAGTAAATATTTGTGGGTACTCCGTACTTAAAGAATTATAATTTGTTTTATTATTATATTCATATATTTATTAAATTGAATTTCTTATTGTTGAAATATCTGGAATTTCAAATAAATTGTTATTAAGTAAGGATTTAAATAGAAATAAGAGTAGATAGAAAACGCATTTCGCCAGAATTCTTCCAAGAACAAGTGGGCGCACCGATTTTACTTGCTCCAGGGCGCTGAAAATGTAGCTACGACACTGTCGTAACAATATGTATAGTTATATGTATAGTTCATCATATGTATGTTATAGTGTATATAAGGGTTTAATAAGTTTTTCTGGTTGCATTGTATTGGTGTTTTAATGATGAAGTTAATTTGTTGTATTGCTTTTTTGTTATTTGATAATGTTCTAGGCTTCTACGCTTCAAATAGCCAATTCTTGGTGAAATGGTACTTTCACAATGATTCATGATTATTATTTATTTTTCTTGGGGTGTATGTGAGTCAATTTCTGAAATTTTACACCCACATCAGTGTTAGGGAGCCCCCATCCTGAGTTGTGTCTACAGTCAAGAGTTCTCTAAATCGGGCCTTGCATGCCACATTGGTTACTCGTACTCGTTCTAGTTAATTAGTTGATTTTTCAACTAATTAATTTATTCTTTCTCCCTCAATCATTGTCAACACTATTTGTAAACTTGAGAATAGTGATGCGATATCGACAACAAAACATCGATGTTTTGAAACATCGATATTCAATATTAAAACATCGATGCTAATAAAACATCGCCCTAAAACCATCGATGTTTTTAAACATCGATGTTTATGAACTTTCACTTTTTAAAACTGGTTAGTAACCTCTAAGATTAATGTTACTTTGGTTAGTCATGGAGGGGGGGGGGGTCTGTTACCAGAAAATCTAGGAAGAAATTATTGCACTTTATTAACAAATCTTTTATTTTCAAATTAAATAATACAAAAGAAAATTACACATATTTACACCAATAGGAAGTACAGATGCAAAACCAACGTATAGGGAAAAACTGAACAAGCTCATTTTTTCTTCACTGTAGATAACAATTAGGGCTATTGGGGCATATATATATGCCCCAATAATTATAATTATTATTTCATTGTCTCTAATCGTTCCCTCTTTTGTATTCGTCCTTTTCAGAATTCAGACTTAAAGTTACTGAATGGGAAAATTATGCTACGTGGTTAATTTTTTTTATTTATGGTACATTTTCATTTTTAAAAAAAACATCGAGACAGCGTAAAACATCGAGCACAAAACATCGATGTTAAAAAAATCGGCTTCAATAAATCGATGTTTAAAACATCGATGTTTTGAAAACATCGACATCGATGTCGCATCCCTACTTGAGAACGGTAAATCTTATGTCACATACTAACCTTGATACTGAGGATAAGGAGCTCTTGCTCCCTGGAGCCTCTATAGAGTTTTATGTCAACTTCATTACTCTTAAGCAGGGGTGTCAAACTCGCGGCCCGCGGGCCGCATTCAGCCCAAGACGAACATTTTTGCGGCCCGGCCAATATATTGGCACACAATAATATATAATAAAATTACCGACGCAGAATTATAATAAGATAGGAAGAATTCGCTAAATGTTTTTTTAATGATACTCTTTTTTGCTATTATTAAACAAAATGCATATATTTAAGTTGAATATACTGTAATTAGGTAAATAAACCTACGTTTCTATTAATATTGATTTTTTTGTGGTCCACCTATAGTTAAACCTTGTTTATTTGGCCCAAGGTAGCCTTTGAGTTTGACATCCCTGCTCTTAAGGGTATGTTCACATAGCAGTCCGTTAACGTAACCGTTAAATTTTAACCAATCATATAGCTGAGCGCTATGACATCATCCGTTGACTCACGTATCATCATCCATGAACACTCCATTGTCATTTTACACTTACGCTAACGGACTGCTATGTGAACAGGCCTTAAATCTCCTTCACTTCAGAGTTTTGTTGTGATTGGTGAAACCAGATTCCAATATTCAGTACACGGGTTCTAAGTACAAACATTACTTGGAAATGCCCATTCACCCCCTCCCCTTTGAGACGCAACATTTAAATTTGCCAAGAATGTCCTCCACTTTCTCTTGCATTGTTCGCTGCAGGGGGGGGGGTTCAAATATTCAATCCAAGTGAGAAACACATTGCAGTTTATTTTCACTAATATTTTTTTTAATGTTCGAAAAATATTACTTAGAAGTGTCTAATGTCAGGAGTAGCACAGTGAAGCCGTGCCAAAAAATTTTGAGTTCGTCGCCCAATGTATTCTTGACAACAGTATCTTTTGCCTATTGAGTATGTTTGTAACGACTATATTTTCAAAATGCAGGAAAAAGACAAAAAGAAAATCTCTCAGTAAAAGCAGAAAAGGAGTTTGATTACTTGTTGTTCTCTACGATGATTAGGGCAACTACATGATATGAACCTCAGTACTCAGTTTCTTTTCAAAGGCTAAACATATGATAAACAATCTGGAAGAGGAGTGGCTCAAGACAGCTCGATTGCACTCAATTTTTCGTGGCGCCATCTCTTTTTCAAATATGCAACTAGTTTTCATTATAAATATAATATTCGCAATCGATCTTTATTTGAATATAGGTACTGTAAATATTCCAATAGTATATGTCTCTATTACATTTTTTCTGGGGGGGGGGGGGAGGATATTTAATTTTTCCAAGGAGGCTTTGATATCCATAAATTTGTAAAGCACTGCTTTAGGATAATTCAACCATTTTTTTTTTGGTGATAATATGAATACAGTTAGTTGTAATTTTAATTCTAAGCTTTAGCTTTGTGGCAAAGTGTTCACTCGTCATTTCAGTTTGAAAAGGCATTTGAAAGAAAATCGTAACCTGTGTGTAATAAATGAGATTTTAAAGTAAATTGATAATTTTTCAATAAAATTAGCTCTTAAATTGATAAATACATAATTACAATCTATATTTTGCTGAATAAAATACCAATAAATAAGCAGAACCTTGTGACATAATTTTATCTCAATATCTTAAAAATCTTTTAAGAAATGAGATTTTTTATAAACATAAAAAATGAAAAATGTAGTTTTCCAGAAAACGCAAATTAAGATTTTAATGCAGCCCCCAAAATTATGTATAAATTTTACAACCTCAAAATTCAGAGATGGAGCCCCTATCTGTCATATTTGAACAAGAGATGGCGCCACGAAAAATTTAGTGCAATCGAGCTGTCTTGAGCCACTCCTTCTGGAAGGACTCTGCAATAAAGCATTATACTAGAAGTGAATAGTAAGGTTTAAAAGAAAAACACAAACATCTTTTAAAATTCAGCATAAACATGTGGGTATTTTACTCTGTGGTATGTAACAAATAATCAGACAAAAACTTTTGTAATCGTTGTAAGTTTCATACCAGTCCATTTAGGAAATTGTACGATTCAGAGTATTAGGGCCTGTTCACATAGGAGTCCGTTGCGTATTTTAGGATAATTCAACAAACGGACTCCTAGGGCCTGTTCACATAGGAGTCCGTTGCGTAGCGTTAAGGGAAAGATGACGTTGAGACGAAAATAAACCAATCATAGGCGCTAAAAATTTCATTGCTAATCGTTTGGAGGCCTATGATTGGTTTATTTTCGTCTCAACGTCATCTTTTCCTTTACGCAACGCAACGGACTCCTATGTGAACAGGCCCCTACACAGGAGTCCGTTGCGTTGCATTAAGGAAAAGATGACGTTGAGACGAAAATAAACCAATCATAGGCCTCCAAACGATTAGCAATGAAATTTTTAACGCCTATGATTGGTTTATTTTCGTCTCAACGTCATCTTTTCCTTAACGCAACGCAACGCAACGAACTCCTATGTGAACAGGCCCTTACATACGCGTCAGGATAAGACGTTTAAATATGACGCCTCAGAATATGACGGAATAATGACCCCTGTTGCATTTGTATTTAGTCTTGATTTGATTTTTTAATAGTATGAGTACCTTTGGAATAGCATTATTGTCTTGAGATAAAATAAAAAAGTCCGGAAATTTTACCAAACACTTAACACAATTGAAACATTTACAGGATTGTAAAAAGAAATCTGGATATACCAATGTTTCCCATTTGGTATCATAATTCAAAGCAATAATGCAATACGAAATCGATAAACGGTGTTCAAAAATATGTTTACTGCATGCAATGTTGAAAATTTGACATTTATTTCAAGCCTTTTTACTTTTTTTTGGTTTTTTTTATTGAACTCATTTCAAAATTGTTTTCGAACTATAAATGATTGAAATTAGCCATTGTATTTTATATTTATTTCGTCGTAAGCAAAAGTTTGTAACTTTTGCTTACGTAGAAAAAACTTATGAAACAAAACTTTTAAAAAGCTCAAAAGAAACTCTCTAAATTTCCGAATCTAATGTTTAGTAATATTTCGCCCTTATGAAGCCCCACTGGGGGAAAAAATGACGTCAAATGTTATTTCCGAGTAATATCGTTATTGGTATAATACTAGCTACTCTTAATATGCGTGAAAAAATCACATGTGGTATTACAAAGCTCATACGTAACGTAACTGCGTGCAAGTTTGAATGTGCAGACTGCACGTTGTTGATGATGGAATTGTCTTGGAAATCAAAAACTATTAAAAAGAAGCATAAGAAAAAGAAACTTCGTGTACCTGAAAGTGCTCTTAAATCTATTATAAAGCTAGATGGTGAATCTAACTGGATGAAATTGCAAAAGGTATTTAGATCCATTCCTAGAATTCAAAATCAAGTTAATCACTAGAACTTAAAAGTTAAATTTTATTTAATTACTTCCTCTCAGAAGTTTTATACATGCATGTGATCCAAATTTCACTATGTGTGTCTAAATTGGACATAAAGTACGTTCAATTGTTTCAAATTTATACTTTTTTCGTTCAAATGTTGCTTAAATAAGAAGCCACGATTTGAAGAAAAAGCTATTTCAGACTGCTTTAATTAAAGCGTTATATAAAACAATAATTATTAAAATTAAAGCGCTATATAAAACAATAACTATTAAAATTAAAGCGTTGTGTAAAGCAATAACTATTATTACGCTTCCCATTACACACTGGATATAATTATTCTGCAAATGACTTATTCGTACATGCTAAGAACCTGAAGATGCTAATCAATCTATTTTTCTCATATATAATAATGTTTCTTTAATATTGATTTTAATTATAATAATGATTAATTAATCTGAATTAGGGTAAATTTTTTTTTGTAAATAACAAGAGATTGATGTGTAGCTTGGAATTTAATTGATATAACTGAATTATTCATTTATATGTTGTTTATGTTAGCTATTTACTTTTTAATTTTAAAAGTATGTAAAAATAAAAAGTGATTGTAGGAATTTTTTGTGCTGTTTATTTCCAATTATTTTGCTACAGGAGTTTAAAGTTTGTAAATGTTATTCTTTTGGCAGATTGTTGAACCTGTGAAAAGAGACATTTTAAAAACAGATACTGAAAGAAAAATGTTGAATATTACTGGTATCAATTTGAAATCTAAAGATTATAAGCCACCATTTACTCAGAAATCTAATTTTCACTCTAAGATTTCATCTCCAAGCTCACAAGACAAGACAATGCAAACAAGAGTGAAATGGGAAGCAAAATTTACTGTACAGGATAAATGCAATAATACAAATAACAGTTCTGTCAATCCTGATCTGTCTGAGAATTCAAAAATAATTCCTAATGGAGGACAATCTCATCATTTTGAATTTGATTTTAATATGAGGTAAAGTATATATGCTTTTATGTAACAGATGTGTCAGATGCACCCCCCTTGGCGATAAGTTGGCGCCAACTTTTCCCGTTTTCGCAGACATGTTAGGCTTAAAGTGTGAAATGTAAACTAAAACATCAGTAGCAACCAAGAAATAAAAAATATGTTGAAAACAAACTTACCACTGGCTATATTAAACTTCCAAAAACATTACAGAAATTCTCACCCGCTGATTTGAAGCAACAATAAACATATCTTCCGCTGGCTGTATTAAACTTACAAAAACATTACAAAAACCCTCACCCGCTTATTTGAAGCAGCAACAAACATATGTTCCGCTGGCTGTATTAAACTTCCAAAAAACATTACAGAAATCCCCAGCAGCTGATTTGTAGGTGTAAACGGCAATTCTCTATACAAACACCTATTACAGACCTGTTTCCGATAAAATACATCCTAAACAACAACCTCAATTTAATGTCACTCATTTTGCTACAAACTACACTCTACAAGACACAAAACAACATTTAGCTTGGAAAGGAAGAAATTGACTAATCTAATTTCGTGAAAAGAAAATATTTACTTATTCAGATGTATTACAATTGTATTCCAAACCGCCGCATTTTAAATCAATCACAATATTTTCAAAAACTCAAATGTAGAAATGCATAAAACAACCAACATAAGTCCATCAAACCACATCTAAATTAACCATTTAAATTAACCGTTTATTTCAAATAAATCGCAAAAAACCTCATTTAGTCAATAAATTTGCTAGATTACAAAATAGCAATGATGCATGCAGGAGAAAAAAAGCACAGCAAAAATAGCCTGAAAAAATGCAAAACATTGTTCAACGTTTTTAAGAGAAATTTTAAATTCCTCCCACTTTATATCCTAACAACCCGAACAGTATGCCTATTTCTTGAAAATCTACATCTAATACTATCCAAAATACGTCATTGATATTTCGCAACAACATAGCCGCCATAATAAACTACGTAATAAACAAGCAACGGTAAGCCCACATAATTAAATAACCATTCTGTTGAACTTGATTAAAAACAATTAAAAAAAAATATGGTAAATATATATATAGGGCAATTCCATGTGACTCACGTTACTGTTTGACACATTTTCGCAAAAGTAAATTCTATATATATCAAAGAAATATCATATTTGATTTAAAAAAAGTTCTTTATAGACATCTGGGGTACAGTAAGAAATTAGAGATATTAATATTTAAAAATTTAATATGAGCAGATGGTATCCAGACCATAATTTAGCACTGTGACTCACGTTACAAAAAAAAGGAAGTCAAGTTTAGTGTGTTAATGAAGACCTAAATTTTCTCCTCTTTCAAAAGTCCTCTTTCAAGTAAAAAAAAAGTATTTTGTGAAATAATAAACACTTCCAAATTGTGATATACCAATCAAAAAAATTGTTCTGATAATAATTAATTATCTTAATCAATATTTTATGTGTGACTCACGTTACATAGTTTCGTGACTCACGTTACATCTCCTATTTAAGTCTTTGAAGTTAATGAAATATTGATTTTAAAATATTTTATTTTGGAGATAGCAATGAAACTTTACTAAATTTAATTACCAGGCATGTAGTTATATATTTTAGCAAAGTAATAAATTAACAATAAATTAATGAAAGTTAAATAAAAATGTGTAAATCAAACCAATAAAAATTATGCATCATATATATATATATATATTAGAATAAATGAAGTACAATGGTTTTATTGAAAGAATTACAATACAAATATAAAAAACCCTCTTTAATTAACAGAAATTGGAGGTTTTAATTTCTGAATCAACTTTGATCGAGGATAAAATATTTTATCTTCATTTTTAGGCCATTTCCAGTGTTTGCCTGTAGGGTGCATCATAGTTATTTCAAATTCTCCATCGATGCTATTGGTAATTTTTCCTGGGTACAGTACACCGTCATATTCAATTTCATACCAATCATCACATTTAATATCGGATAATGGTTGAGGAGTTATTTTATTATCAGAAGATATAAAAAATCCTTTAGATTTCTTATTTTCAACTTTAATACAGTGATATTGTTTGATACCTTTTAATAATGGTGAATTGTCCCAAACCTGTTGAATATTAAGTGTTACATTTCTTTCTTTGATATTCTCTTAGGTAATTTCCTGGATATTAATGTTAGTTCCAGCCATTTGGGCAGCTTGAACAAAATCTGTCGCATTAACTACTAAGCATTTACGTTTTTTTCACTTGATTAAATACTTGTCTTTTCAGACTTCCACCAATCCCATCAACAGGACCCTTTCCATGGGATGTTGCAAAATAGTTCCATATCATATTTATGGAATATTTTTCCTCCAAAACATTTATTGATACAGCAACAAATCTGTTCTTAAATTGTGATGAAGGACCATCTGATCATATTTCTACTTGTTTTACATTATTTGGGATAGTATCTAATAAATATGAAATGTAGCATATTACTGCTTCTTTTGCATGGTTCAGGAAGTCTGATACAAATGCTAGAGGATGAATGGATCCAGAATAATAGAGAGCTGCAGTAAAAATACTTACTTGATGTTGCTGCCAATGTGCACTTTGGATTTCATCTTGAAAGGAACAAGTATAATTTTCAGAGAAATCTATTTGGATCACACATAAATCTATGGGATATTCGTCTGATAGTACAAGTCGATGCATATTTTTATAGGAGGTGGCTTGTTGTCATTTAATGTAGCAATGTTCCAAAAATTGTGGAACAAGATCTGCTACATAAGAGTGTAAGTCAGAATATGATGCAATACATTCTATTTTCAACAGTGGATTATGACTAAGATCTTTCTTCCAGTATTTCCATTTAACCTCAGCTTTAACATAATCTGGTATGGGATATACTTTCTGAAAACCTTGAGCATTATTACAAGTTTTACATTCATTAATCCAACAATTTCGAGAAGGAGGCTTGCAAATTATTTCTTCAGGAAAAGAATATGAGTAACTAGAAACCTCTTCATTATACTGATGCAATGCATTAACAACATTGATAAAATTCTCATGATACAGACATAAGCAAACATTGTGAGGTAGTTGGTTGCTTAAGAGAACATGTTTTGGACGCAATGATGAGAATTTACTTTTCCCAACTACCTCTGATGATTTATCAGTTTTGAACAGCTCAAATACTTCTCTTAAGGAGTAAACAAGATGTCAAGCTTGCTTTTTAATTTTTTTTCCATTTTCCCATATTGTAACTATATCTTTTCTACCAGGTGCTAGTCTGCTAATATCATCCCTTTCATAAAATTCTTTAATTTTATTTAGAGTGTCTTGGGATAAGGGATTTCCTTGTGATGCATTCTTTGGACACTGAAAACTTTTATCCATATCCATATAGCATTCCCTGCTAAATAACTTTCTCACAACTACTTTACGACGAGGTGAATTGGGCAAACCTCGCTTTGCTTTGTCCAATGCTTTTCCTAGTGCGCTTGCATTTTTATACATTTGTTGAGGTGATTCTATAATTTTTTCACTTGATTGCTTTTCTTTTTTAAGAAGTCGGAATTTAGCAACTCTTTTTCTTACAAATTTCCTTTCTTCATTTTTCAATTCATCTCGAATTGTTTGAGACAACTTCTTTACTTTTACAGCTTTCCTTTTTCTATATTCCTTCATCTGGAGACTGTGTTTCTGTTTAGATTCATCGTACTTCCCTTCTTGCTTTAATTTTTTCCTATGCTTTTTCTGTCGCTCTGCTGCTGATGTTGGTGCCATAGTTTAAAAACTTCCTATTAAAAAATTTAACTTTAGAATTACAAGTGGAAGTAATTTTTTAAACGTGTGTATGTTTACTAGAAAAACTACAATAAAATTACAATATTTAATTAAATTTAGTGGCATTAATTAATCATATGGATGTGTATAGATATAAAATCCCCCCATTGACCCCCCAAAATAACATTAGGATACATTAAATGCCATTAAGAACTCTGTTATCATGCAATACTAGCCGTGACTCACATTACATGTGACTCACGTTACAAAATAAAATGTTTTTATTTCCAAATAAAATATTTTTTGAAATGAAATTGGCTTATCAATTCTTTTTAGTTATATAAATAAGTAGGAGAAAAAGTAAAAATTTTATAATTTACAACTATAAAAAGTTATAAATATTAAAAAAATGAACTTTTTGTGACTCACGTTACAAAGAATTTGATCTATATAAAAATTAACCTCTCTCATTTATTTTAAATGCTAATTCTGAAATAATGTTTTTATATTTGCCTTATAGGATAAATCTTTAAAGAAATATAATTATTTGTGTAAAAACATTCTAAAACTTAGTAAAATACATACCTTTAAATCTATTCAAAGCTGAGAAAAATTCACCAGAACATAATGCTCTTCAGAGCATGTCTTCACATGACAGAAAATGGTTAACCAGGTATTGCCAGATTCTAATTTGTGAACTTCAATAAATATACAGCACATAAAAATTAAAGTTGAGCAGTTTTTAAAAAAAAATTTTTTGATGCTGTAGTTCCCATGTTATGTGGAATTGCCCTATAGCAGAATGTAGCAGTGGGCTGAATCAGGAACAAGTAAAAGAAGCAGTCATTTAAAAACAAAAAAAAATGTAGGTTTATTTTCACCACAAAGTAAACTCGAGCTAACATTTAGCGTCGACGATAGCTTTCGGTCTGACACAATGGTCTGACTGACCCCGCGAGAGCTAAGTAAAGCCAGCATGTTATATAGATTCAAACCACGTGTGTATCTGGCTGATTTGCATATGTAGAAAAATTTACGCCAAATAAACATCAATATAATTGTCACAAAAATGTAATACTGCACTTACAATAAATAACAAAAATTACTTCACTTACAATAACAAACATTACAAAAACATATAAATGGTGAAAAAAAAAAGTTAAATTCAAACATCGCAACCAGCGTTCGGGAATGACGTCCGAACATTGCAACTTGCGATCGCAAAGAAACGGTTACATCACGTTATTCTCGAAGCATGCACCTCACTCGCTGTATGGGAAAAACAACATAAAGTTTAGCTTCCAAATTGGGAAGACAGAGAGTGGGGAGTATCCCAACACATTCAAACTTGGTTGCCACAAAACACAAAATTGCATGGTTACCGTGCCATACACAAAATTGCCATACTTGGCAGGGGGGTGCGTCTAACACATCTGTACCACTTTTACATTCATTAGCTAATATTATATTGGCTAAGCTTCCATATCTGTGTCATTTATCACCAAGATGATTTTATGCCAATCCTTGCGGCGCGGCTTCTTCTACTCTCCATGGGAGAGCCTCCATGATGAGCTACATCACAAGGGTTACTGTAATAGTAAGCCGGCCAGTTCAGAAGGGTCAAATGTCAGTACATTGGTTTCTTTCAGCTGTATGGGTGACCATTTGTTAGTTCTTTGATATTTTTCGCACTGAGTTTTTGCACGTGTTCTTGGTAATTGTAGGATTTTCTGATCTGATTCTCTTTAGTTTGTATTATTTTACTTACTATTTATACATTTGTATAGTTTGATATATATTTATATTAAATTAAAATAGATTGTTTAAACTTTTTGCATAAATATTTTGCATGTGTCGGTAATTTAACTTGATTTTCTTTAATTTATATATTTTATTTTGCTTAATACATTTATACACAGCATATTTATACATATATACAGCATAATATAGTAATATATAATATATTTATATTGAATTAAATTAGATTAAATTAGTTTTTAAATTGGAATTTGTTTTTAACTTTATTTGAAGTGATTAGGTTTGTCAATTGTATATTATTTTAGAAAATTATTTTTGCTAAAATTAAAATTTACAAGGAAGTTTTATTTATTGATAAATTTCTTTATACTCTTATTTTATTGAAAAAAGTAAATACATAAGCTGTGTTGTATGTTATTGGCGATAAGCGATGGGTAGTGCTAAGGGCGGGGTTTAAGAACCAGTCCTACACTGTTACCATACAGAGGGCTAGGGTAAACAAAAATGACGTTGAGGTTGGCATGAAAAATTTGGCTTGGCGAGCAGGGGCATAGATAGGGAAGCTGTTCCAAAATATTGAAGAGACGCAAAATTTTTCAATATACAATACATGTTTTGAACATCATAATTACATCTGATTCTCTGTTAGGAATTATATTTAATGATGCTAGTTATCCATTAGTAGTGATATAACAATAGCAGCAAATTAATATATAGAAAATGTTTCATTATATATTTATTACAGACTCTTTGTGGACCTCCTATTAATTAATTTATCTCCTTGTCTCTAGTGTTGTAGTTTATTTTAAACCATATATTTGTATGTCACTTTGTAGCATTGAATATTGTTAACACTGCACCCTTTCTACTCCCCTGAAAAGCATGCATTAAAAATATTAGTGAATGGAGTTTTAAAAAATCTATATCTATTCATTAGCTGCAATTATTAGAATGGTTTGTTTCTTTTTTTTCTGCTATTTTTACATGTTTAAAAGTAAATTGTATGTTTTATAGTTTATATTAATATACATGTAATGTTTTTTAAGTGCTCAGAGTTCTACAAAGAATAAATCTGGGGATGAAACAAAGAAAAATGAAGAGAGGAGGTAAGTATGCTAAATAGCCTTAAAGACATTTTTATACAGATGGGTGAATTTTATGTAATCCATTTTGATCCAAATTTCTCTAAAACTGTTCTTCATAGACTGCAGTGAGAGTTAAACATTGTTTGATTTTAAAAGGTCTCAGTTTTTAATGATTAAAAAAGTAATGTTCTTTTAGGGTTTTCTTTTTTTTTTTTTTAATTTGTGGTAGAGAGAGAGGGGGTTGTAGAAATGTAATTATAGATAATTTTAGTTATAGCTTATGTTTGCTGTTGTGCCTTTTGCTATATTTATCTAATGATCTTAAATTAATTTGCATTCCAGAAAAGGTATAAACTGTAGACATTTTAGGGAATAGAAAAATTGCAAGAATTTTGCTATAGATCACTACCTCTCTAGCCCAAGTTATCTATAGTAAAATTGGTATTTTCCCATTATACAGACATGTCACCAACCTCTTGGCAAGGAAAAACTGTTTTGATATGCTTGCAAAGACTAAGGTTTGTTCTCTGGAACACCTTACAAATCACAGACGCAATTACTGCACAATGGTGTTACTAACAAGGCAACTCTTTTTAAGTGTATATAAGAAATGAACATAAATGTACAGGAAAATGAAATTTAAAGTTTATCTAAACTTTTTTTTTGGCTGATGTTGCTCTGACCTTTTCTAAATACACGTAAATAGGTTTTTTTTTTCACTTCTTATATACACTTCTTCATTTAAATGAAATTCTGGCATGATGGGAATAACGATATACCTATGCCACTGAAAGTAGGAATGAAGTATACAAAGAATTTGTGATGTGAAAAAGTCAGCATTATCTTTTTTTTTTTTTTCAGTTTAGATTTTTTTTTATTTTTTTATTTTAAAATGTAGTTCGGAAATGTGATGGTTAAAGTGAGTATTCATTTTTTTAAATTAGCAACTTTTTGTGTAATATTGGTGATAGGCCAATTCCTTGACTTGTTTTCTCTTAAAGACATTTTGTTATGATAGCAATATATATTTATCTCTCTGTAATAAATTTATGATAATGACATAAAAGTTAAAGATTTTTTTATACTCTTTTTGGGTCCTTATGAAATGAATGAAAGATGGTTATTATCTTATTTTAAAAATCATCAGATAGGAAAGTGAAAAAAATAATAATACCATGATATAATTTGGAGAAATCTTGAAATGTTATCTGATTCTTCCGTTTTTTTGTGGGGTTTGTTTGTTGCTGTTAAATTTTAACAATTTCGCCATATTTTAGCACAATTTTTTTTTTAGATACTAAGTTTTTTGTCCTTATGCAATAAGTTATTGAGTGTATACTAAATAGAAATAATTTAGTTGTATTTCTTATAGTATATTTTCAACAACAAACTTTCCCCATGTCTTATCAATCTGTCTGTAAATATATTGTAAGATGTATATTGTTAAATCTGTCAGACATATTCATATTGATGCTGTTATCAGAGAGAAATACAGTCATCTCTTAAACAGTCCTATTCCGATGAACTTGTTATGACACCTTTTTGTTGCCAATTTTAGAAGTCTTACTTCACGTGACTTTTTACTTTGTCGCCTAAATCGTATTAGTTTGACTAGCTCAGAAAATTATTGATTTTAACTATCTTCTGAGTTGTATGTGTCTGAGGGACTACCATTTTACTTTTGACAACTAGAAAAACAGCTGTTTTATATTGGGGCTTCATGTAGAGATTTGTGGTCTATTGACTGTCTCTTGACTTAGGAAAATAAAAAAAAATATAGAGAATATTTGTTAATAAAGATCTTTCTTTAAAGAAAAGATTTTGTAAAAAATACAGCTGTTTATACATCAGTAATTAAAAAATTCTATAATCACTACTGGAATGAAAGTGAAATTTTTTTTTTCAAAAACAGAAAAGTTATCTCCTATTAATTTATTTTATAGTAATTTTCTAGGTTTATCCCCATAAATACTAATTTGCATGGTTTCCTAAGGAGACAAAAAGATGGATGTACATGAATAAATTTAAAAAAAAAATTCTGAAGTTATTTGTAGAATAAATGCCTATTCTGCTTGATTCCAAATTTATGTTAACTAGGTATAAAAAAGTTCTTATGCAGACTTTATATTATGAGTACTGTGGAATTTTTTTAAAACAGATTTTATTGTATAAAAAATATTCCAAATTTAATTTTAACAGGAAAACTAAACATAAATCCTGGACATTAACTGAATGGCTAAGGTTCTGGCATTTAGTCCAGAGCCTGTAGGTTCGAGTCCTACTATTGCCATAGGTGTTTGTAGCCCTTGGAATCGGCTTTAAACTGTAGATTGCAGTTTAATTAGCCCATTGTAGTAAAAATTGATTGTAGTGCTCTAATCCAACAAAATCAACCAAAAATAAATCTACTTAACCATTTATTTTATTCCTGGTCTGTTATAAAGTTTTATTTATTTATTTTTCAAATCTGTTAAGATGACAGACATAATGCAATTAATAGACAATATTAAAAATGTTTTGTAATTGTAGATTAACTAAAGCAGTTGCCATGGACTGTGAAATGGTTGGAACTGGCCCTAAAGGTGACGACTCTATAATTGCCAGGGTTTCTATTGTTAATACACATGGTGATTGTCTTTATGATGAATTTGTCAAACCTAAAGAAAAAGTTACAGATTTTCGAACCAAAATCAGTGGTGTCCGACCATCAGATTTAAAGAATGGTAAGTTATTAGTTAAAATCAGTTCTGTGAACTATGAAAATTTGGAGCTAATTTAATCTTGAGGAGAAATATGTATTTAGGGAAACTTTTTGATTATCAGCCCTCGGAGTAAGAAAAAATAATCTACTTATAAGAAGTGTCTGTGCTTATATGTCTTGGAAATATTGAGATAAACATCCATTACTTTGATGTTTCTATTATTCAAAAGTGACTAATAATTTTGTCTATGGTATAATAGGATATTTACCACAAAAAATTGTTACTTTATCTGGAATTCTTTAAAAATATGCAGCAATTTTTCTTTATCAATTATTATTTATTTACTAGCCGCTGCGCAACCAGCATGGTCGCTTTTAGATTTATATTTTCATTTGCAAAACAACTCAATTGGAAGTAACATATGTAAGGAATGTTACCATTACCTGTCATCATAAATATACGTTGTTAAGGGGTAGTGAAAACTCAGACAAAAAATTTATAATCATTGATAAATTCACTATAAGGCTGATTCTAAAACATCATGATTAAAAAATGTGAATTTCCATTACTTCAGAACAGAGTTAAAGATAAGTCTGAGAAACCCAACACCAATGATTTTAAAAATTATATCTCTCACTGTATGTACTATTTTTCAAAACTAAGATATCTACACTTTATCATTACATCAAATAAGAAATTGTTGGGGAAAATTTTCACTTATAAAATTAAGTGAAAATTCAGCAAATACTAAAATATAGTATAGATTACATTTCTCTCTGTATGTATTATTGTTTGCAATTCAGATATCTCCACTTAATCATATTAAATGAATAAATTAAAATTATTTCGTGTATAAATTAAAATTATTCATGAGTAAAATACAGCAATTAAATTGTACCAAATTACGTGCTATCGTTGAGCCACATGCAGACAGCCGCTAATGTTTACATCCGGTAGTTACAGCTGTTGCCATTCGGATTGTAGAAATATCGTCGATTTTTGTGCCGCATACCTACGCGTTTTATATATATAGATTTTTATTTTTGGCCTTGACATCTATGTATGGGTTATGGTCATCTCTAGAAGTTTACCCCATGCACTGTTTTCAGTCTACATATCTGGATTCTTTTCTTTTACTGACACACACACAAAAAAAAAAAAAAAAAAACTTTTAAAAGAATCGTTTCATTTTAGTTTTCATCGTTTTTTTTGGCAAGGAGTTAGCAAGGACTTCTTTTAGTTGTAGTTTTTTTTTTCAAACACCCCCCCCCCCCCCCTTTTTAATAGAATTGTTTCATTTTTGTTTTCGTCTTCTTTTTGGCATATTTCTCCATTTTACTGTTAGATGTTCTCTTTGTAATCATATCATGAAACATGGGGGAGAGATTGCTAGTCTATTTCAATTTATTTTTATGTTCTTAATATTTGCTTTTTGATTGAATAGTTTGTATAATTCATATTTAATCTTTATCTCCATATGCCATAAAAATTAATACTTCCAAAGATACTCCACAAAAATTTTCTTTCAAAAATTCTTTGGAATTAAAAAAAAAATTTTTTAATCAATGTATATGTCCTTGTCTGATGTGAGGGTAAGATATCTTACTAAAACTTTATTCAAAATTTTACCTTTTAATGAGTTCTTATAATTCTGACTTTCATATGTAGCTGATAGAGATTTTACTATACTCAATAATCGCATGTAAGCTTGAGAAATTCTAGTTAGGGAGTGATGATATATCAGTATTGCTAAAATAGTCTAAAGGACTTTAGGGATCTACTTTCAGTCTGTAGGTTTGTGTTGTGTGTTGGTGTTGGTCTAAAGAGTTAGCAATCTGTTTTCATTTTCAATTACTTGATTCATTTTGTTATATGCAGATATTCATATTTTGCTAGTTCTTCAAGCTGATAATGTTGACCCACATGGTAGTTCTTATACCATTTTGTTACATGCATTTAGAGTTTGTATTATTATATTGTTGTTTTTTATGCTGATTGAATATGTTATTTAGTAATGTCCAGAAGAAACCATATACAAATGTTTAGAAAAGACTTTGCTATTTAGCTGTAAAACTGTTTTTCTATAGCTCATAGCAGAAAAAAATCACTGTTTATGCCATAAAAACACTGAAACATGGCTATCTAACAAGATCATAAAGACTGTTTTCATCTGAAGAAAACCCGTAATACAAGCTGAGTAACTCTTTGCTAATTGTTTTGTGGAATATAGCTTGCTAATGTATGCTGCTGATCCCTGCCAATCCTTTATTCTAATCTGTCTAGCATCACTATCAAAAGGTTATACTTGTACAAAAATGTTAGAAGTACCAAAGACTTCTAACATTTTTGTGGAAGGAATGACACAAAGTGATTTATAAGCAGTAATATTATTAATTTTTGCTTGTTACCAATTGTAGCAATTTATTTTTGAATTAAAATTATAGTCTGTTATAGTAGTAACATACTTTTATAAATAGAGGCAGATTCAACTTTAGGGAAAGGGTCAATTACCTTTCTTTCTCTTCTTAACACCAGAAAGGTTAATTAACTATAATATTCATACAAATTAATTTTTTTAAAGATATAAACATGCTAGAGTTTATTTTCATTTCTTAAAAACTCGTTATTTTTAACATTATCCTATTTTGAATTATATTTTTTAAATTTCATTTATATCTGTAGAGAAATATTATGTCAAGAGTTGGCACTACAAGCACATCGTTTTTTATTTTATTCTCAAATGTTTGGAATTTAGAATTTGTTTTTCTCTTGTTGATTGTTAGAGAGATGAATCAGTTGTAAAATGTAGTTTTCCTAGAAGGGGATTAAGATCCCATAATATGTCTATACCTTTGAATTTAGTTAATTTAGAGGCTTTCCAGCCTATTATCATCTTCTTGTAAATATGTAAATATATTAAATTCATTAAAAAAATGCAAAAATGATTTAAACTTTGTACCACTTTCGTTTGAAGTTTTTCTCACTCCTTAGTTTGGTTTCTAATAGATCATAGTTAAATTTCTTCATATCTAAGGACTTTGTCCACAGGTTTCTACATTAGAAATAAAAATTTCACTTAATTTATGAATGCTATGTTTAATATGTGTGAACTGAAAATGGCAAAAAAGACATCAGATTCTGAAGGAATATATTTAAGCAATTTTATGTGTGAAAATTTTTTTGTTAGAATAGCAAAATATTTAAGATAGGCCTGTAAAAACACCATTTTGTTTATTCTAACCTATTTAAAAGTTAATAATGGAAGTAGTTTTTGAAAAGTCTGTAAAAAAAAATGTTTCCTTGAATTAAGTGATGCTTTACAGTATAATTTGAAGCTTTATACCATATTAAAACATACTCAAGTATAAAGAGCTTAAGTTAATACTTTTATTTTCCACAAGAGAATCAATTATTTAAAAAATTGTTGACTTTGTTGTGGTATGTGCTCCTAAAAGCTCCTGAATTTTTAATTTTTTTTTTTCAATTGCTTTTTGAAAGGCTCTTTGTAATGTTAACAGGTATGATTTAGTTTCTGAACAGAGCATGGAACTTTTGTATATGAAGAAAATTTCCTCTAAATCACTATTATAGTGCTCTAGCTTTTGATACAGTTCAAATTCAACATTTGTATGAGAATTTACAGTTGAAACAAGGAATTGTTGAGATTTGAGATGGTGATCTTGTAGAAGGCTGCTAAATTTTGATGAAATATTTTTATTGTAGCTATAAGACCTTATTATTGTATAATAAATATTGTAAGTTCATTTTTGTAGATGTTATTGACAAGAAATATGTTGGGTATTTTATGACGAAGTTAGGGAGTAGTAAGATTCTTATAAAAAATAATCAAATTATTTTTTCTATTAACATCAAATGAAATTGTCTTTTTATTTATCAGTATAGAGCTTATTAATGATTGTTGTGACGTACACATACAAACTTTAGATCAATCTAATATTATTTCTTGAAAAACTTGATGGAATAAAATATTTTGAGAAGGAAAAGTTCTTCAGATGGTATTTGGTAGTCTAGTTATGTTATACACTGATATTATTGATAGGTCATAGTAATTTTTGTAAAAGTTGGAAAAATTTATTGTATGTTAGTAATGTCATTACCTTTCATTTTATTTAATATTTTATTTGTACTAATATGAAACTTCTTAAATAAATTACAAATGGCAAAAAGGTGCAGAGCCTGTAGGTTTGAGTGCCACTGTTGGTGTGGATGTTTGTAGCTGTTCAGAATTGACTTCGAACTGTACACGTCCTGGTCTAATTAGCCCTTGTGTAGCAAAAGTTAAATTTGGTTCTCTCAATCAACCAACCAACCTCCTATTGGAAGATATCCTTGTGGTGCAGTAAATTTCCCAAATGGTGTTCTGTGCTATATATTTAAATCTTCTTTCCTTAACTCTCTGTAGTTATCAAAACTGAATTGTTTCTATTGTATTTTTTGTACATTCAAGTTTTAGCATTTGCAGTTATGAGCTATTACTAGCTCCCTTTAAGTTACCCTTGATTTTCTTAGATGTGATAGAAATAGTATACCCATAACAAACTATATTTTATGGCATCTTTCACATGCAACAGATTATTTTGTGTGTAGATGTGCTCAAACACTGCCTTCACTCTCTCTCCCTTGTATTATTTTTCACTATTTTACCCCCATTTAACTTGCTACTTAACATTTCAGTTGTTTACTATTCATATATTCACAGATTTATTAAAGGTTTCGTTTCTTTTTATTTAAAAGTTTATATGTAAAATATGTGTACTTGTGGCATGATTTAAAATGGGTTTATTTTTGTTCATAATTAGGTAAAGATCTGTTTGAGGTTCAAAGAGATGTTTTAAACATTTTAGAAGGGCGAATACTTGTTGGGCATTCCATCAAGCATGATCTTGATGTAAGTATTTTTTATTTAAAAAAATTTTTTTTAAAAGAAGATACTTGCATTATTTACATCAAACCCTTTGTATCTTTCTTTTAATACTTTTATATTCTGTATCATACAGATTTTGTAATAATCCTGTCATCTTAACAAATATACTGCTATGAGAATGAATTTATTTGAATACTTTTGAATAATTTAAAATTAAAATAAATTGTATCTTGTTATTGTATCCTGTATTAATAAGTTTTAAAACGAATTCTTTTATGTAAAGATAAAATCAGAAGATGAAGAAAAATAAAGATAAAATTTGTGGAGGAACAAATTGGTTCAAGAAAGTGTTAAATACCTTTTTTAAAAAGTTTTAGAGATGAAAAATCAATTTATTTTGTGTTTGAGAACAGCAATAAGTCAAAATTTGACATTAGTACATTTTCATATTAATGTAAAATATACCTGTGTTGATGAATAATGAACCATATGACATGCTTGTAAAACTGTAGATTAACGTCATTAAGTTCATAGATTAATTTATTGTTATTCTGTCCTCAATGCTATTTTTTTGTCTGTAAAATAACTATGTCATTTGATATATGTAAACGTCACAGATTTTGATTGAGTCTACTACAGCAAGTTAGTGCAAATATTTTGCTATGTGTACATGTTGTATCATTATTGTAAAGTTTTAATAAAGTGGTAAATTGTATTATTAAATTCCAATTATTAATCATTTAAAAATAATTCAGTTGTGTTGATTTAGAAAAGTTCATTAAACAGGCCTTAATAGTTTCATGCATATTTTTCATCTTTTAGCAATCTAAATCATTGTTGTGCTGATATTTAAATAATCCATTAATCTTTAACAAAAAATTCCATTGATTAGTGAAATTTCATTAAAACAGGTGGTCCAAATTTCCAACATAACAAGTTTTGTAATTTATGTATAAGTGTGGTTTAAAAATGTCAAATACTGATCGATAATACTATATAAGGTGGCTGGTATAATCCTTTTTGATTGGCTGGTGAATTTTGGTTTCATATTTATTAATATAAAGTTAAATATTTAAATGTTTAGTATTTTTTCCTCCTTTTTCTTAAAACCTTTCTTAGTAATAATTCCCTTGCTGTTCTCTCTCACTTGTAACCCAATACATCCTGTTTTGCCATTTGCACATTTTCTGAGGCTCCAGCAAGAAGGGGAGAGCAGGCTTGAAAACACAGCCGAAAGGAATTTTGACGACATCCATACAGCTATTGACCAGAGTCGCGAGATGTTTTTCCATTCGCAATGTATACAACACATGAAGGTCGGCGAGCTCCACAAAAACAAAATAATACTCAAGACCAAGATTAAATTCAAGGGAAAAAATACAATAGCCATTAATATGAATGATATCTAAGCTAATTCCAAGATTTTTAAGTGTTTTCTGGCAGAAATTCATGGTGCCGTCAGGAACTTCTTTTTGTTACACTTTATTATCAAGCTTAAAAGTGTAATATGGCTTCCAAGCTGAGGAAGAAAAAGAGAATTTTCGACAGTCAGTATGCGAATGCACTAGAGTGAAATTGCCCTTGCAACCTCATCGGAGAATTTGATCCAAGATGCTGTGGAAGAAGTTTATGCGGAAATGCTGACTAAAGAAAATTTTCATGGGGGCATGCCGTATTCTGTCTATTTTTCTATTTTCCCTTTCCCTTTTATTTTATCCTTAGGTTTGCAACCAATGTCGATAATGTTAAATTATTATATATTTTTTTGGTTTTCCTTTGTTAGGTAACTTAATTATTTTTTAATTATTTTTTTTTTACACTAGCCACCAGTTTTAGTCTATATTTTATTATGCCTTTTTTGAGTTTGTTTAATTTTATAGAGAAAAATGTACCATCATGGAATTGTGTGCTTAAACAATTAAGTTCGTCTAGGTTTTGTTTTGTAAACATGAGCCATTGAAAGTAAATATTTAAATACATTTAGTAATTATTCCCCCTAGCCTTTGAATCATGTCTTTATTTTCTTTAAGTGTAAGTTTTAAAAGATTATTTTCAGCATTTCTTTCAGGGTTAATCTTTGTTCAAGTTAAGACACTCCAAACACCCTTAAAATCTGGGATTATTGCTAATATTAGTATATTTTAATTTAATTGTGGTTGTCACTACTCAACCCCCTTTTCGTTCCAACATCATGACCCCGCTTCTTGAGCGATGATGGTTCTTTCCTTTATAGGCTGGATGACTGTTCTTTGTCTCCAAAAAAAATTTAGAGGAATAATTTTTCCTAAAGCGGGCAAATCAACTATGTGTGCCATTGGGAGGAACCCCATAACAAGGGCGAAACTTAGGCTCATGGCTGCTTGGTATGCTGAATATGAATGAATATCTTTGTAGGGGTTAATCTGTTTAACTGATTTTCAAAATTTTTGCTGTTGTCTTCTGAGAGAATTTTCTCGAAAATTTGGTGCTCAATATATTCCAAAGCGTTTAGAGTCTACAGTCTAATTTGTAAAGCAAAAATTTATATTTGAATAACATAGTTTGAAAGTAGTCATTTTGTGTATTCAGGTTTTATTAAATAGTTCTTTATTAAAAATTTTGATATATGCTATTCTTAAATAAACTTCATTGAATAAATAGATTTTCAGTTTTTAATATTTATAATTTTATGTTTTACTTTACTTCCAGTCCTGTAAAATTTTAATGTTTTGTTATATATTGATAATTTTGTTTCATTATAAAAAAATTTTTCTAAGGTCTTATTCATCAGCCATCCTGGTCATTTAATACGAGATACTGCATTTTACAAGCCATTTAGAGATCTATGTGGAGGAAAAACACCTTCTTTAAAAAAATTAACCTCTAAGATACTTGGATGTGACATTCAATCTGGCGAGCACAGTTCAGTAAGTCAACTTGAAATCAATATTTTGTGTTTGTAATCAATGGGTAAATTATTCCCAAATATTCAGTAAAAGAATTTTCTGCAGTTAGATAAACTTTCTTCTCCTTCGCAGTGTCAAATCAGATTAACTTGCAAATTGGGAATTTTCTATCTTATTGACAGATAATTTAAAGAATCTTATTAATTTAAAGGATTACTTTAAAGGAATTTAAAGGATTTTAAATCTTATTAATTTAAAGGATTAGAGGGATTGGGCATGGGTTTTTAGTATGTTGTAAAGGAGGTAAACTGTTTCTAATAATGGTCTAAATTTAAAAAATAAATAATAAATAATAAAAAAAATTCCCTCTCCCCCCCTCTCTGCTAATCCTCTGCCCCCTGACTTCTTATTTATATTTGGGTTGCTATGTGGGAATTTCTTCTAAGACAATTTTTACCAATAAACCGAACAAGTTCTTTTTATTTGATAGAAATTTAGAGTTTGTAGTCAGTAAAAATCCTTAAAGTGTCCTTCTTTATATATCTATAAAGAACCTATAAAATTCTCTCTCTCAACTAAATTTTTGTTAAAACTTTACTAATATTCAACCCTTTGCAAAAAAGGTCCTAATTTTCTTTAAAAGAAGATTACTTCATTCACAGATATTCTATAATCATTCCCGATTTACTCTTTTGCAACTACGAGGGCCATTCTAAAAGAAAAGAACATTTGTTTCTCTAGAAATTTTTATTCAAGATAATGAAGGAAAACTTATTTTACAACATATTTTGATATCTTACCTATTTTTCTACATAGTTGCTGTTCAAATTGAAACATTTGTCATAACGCTGTACCAGCTTTCCTATGCCTTCTGCATACTCACTTGCCGCCAAGTTTTTGAACCAGCCACTAACTTCCTCTTTCAGTTTGTCATCATTTCTATAGTGGTTTCTGCCCAAAAAATCCCTTCAATTTGGGAAAAAGAAAGTAATCACTTGGGGTCAAGTCCGGGCTATAAAGCGGATTTACAAAAACTTCTCAGTTAAATTGCTGAAGCAGTTCCTTCGTCAACGCAGCAGCATGCAGACAAGCATTATCATGAAGAAGCAGAATGCCACTGGACAACAATCCACACCATTTGTTTTGAATGACACGGCGTAGTCAGTGATGGGTCTGGCTGTAGGATGCCCTTTCAATCCCAAAACATTGTGGCCATAGCCTTTTCAGTAGTCGGAATTTGTTTGGCTTTTTTTGGTTTTATTGGGCAATTGGAATGATGCCATTCTATTGACTGGCGTTTTGTTTCTGGAGTTGAATGCGAAATCCATGTCTCATCACCAGTAACAATGTGGTTCTCGCCATCCTTCTCGTACTGAGTTAGAAAAGTCAGTGTGGCTCCCATTCCTTGTTTTTTTTTTTGTGTGTTCATCTGTCAGAAGTCGAGGCACATACTTTTTATACCCCGAATTGCCACTAACAATTCCATAAAGAACTGTTCTTGAAATTTCATGGAAAAACAAGCTCAGTCCACCTATAGTGATACGTCTATCTTGTTGAATTTTTTCCACAATCCTTGGTTTGAGTTCGTCAGTCACAACTGAAGGTCAGTCTGGTCATTCTTTCTCATGAACATTCATTCAGCCGCCTTTAAACAGAATACACCATTTTCCAACTGAGGCTTCATTCATAACATTTCCATAAACTTCATTTATCTGTCTGTAAATTTTGATAGGGTGGACGTGTTTTGCATTCAGGAAGCGTATTGCGCTATGAACCTCACACTTGGTGGGATCCTTAATTTTTTCACTTATTTTAAAAGCGCAAAAATAAACGACCGCAGCTGCTTGCTGTTAGAATCAAACTGACGGGAAGGAGTGGGTAAGTCAATTTCACAGCAGCGGGTGTGGTGGGAGAATTGCACAGCTTGTCAGATCAAAACGTTCTTTACTTTTAGAATGGCCCTCATATTAGAGAAATTTAGAATTATGGGTGGCAGTTCATGTGTATGATACACCTTATTTTACTGTTCTCTTTAATGGTACCAGTCTGTACTTTTTCAAATCTAGAAAAATGTTATTTCCAATCCTGTATAAAGTGTTTACAAAATAGAAATTAAAACTTAATTTACTAAAATTAAAGTTGTAGAACAAATTAAACATTGCATTAAACAAGAATCGGTTCAGCTAAAATGAAAAGTCACTGTTAGTAATGTTCTTTGTTGGAGGGTATGGTTTATAAATGTTTTCTTGTACAAAAATACTATATTTAATTCTCTCTACATGAATTAGTTTACATTAACTTTTTTAAAAAAAATTCAGATGATTTTCACAGTAAAAATCAAATGAGGTCAGGAATACTAACTCGATATTTTTTTTCACTTTTTTGATCTTTACAGGTACATATTAATTTTTAATTTTGTATTGGCTCATTGACCTAATTAAATTATTATAAATGCTCTTAACACGAGTAATTTATTAGAATTTTTTTTCCTATAATAGGACATGTCATTTTAGGAGAAAAAGGAATTATTTTAAAACTAGTGTTTTACTCTCTACTAAAGATCAATAATGTAAATTTTTGTGAATCTCATTAATGCTTATGATGTTTATTGTAATTTTCATTGTATTATTTGTATAAATAGAGAATGAAAGGTTGGAATTTATTTTTCACAGGTTGAAGATGCTCAAGCTGCAATGTTATTGTATTTAAGGCAAAGACGAGAATGGGAGTCTCATGTAAAATCTCAAAGGAAAAGAAAACCAAAAATGATTGAAAATCAGATTAAAAATTAATTAAATGAATATGGTATTAAAAATTGATTGAATGCAGATGAGACAAAAAATTAATTTAACTGGTAATTAAAACTTTTTTGTATGTATATATTTATTTCATACTGTATTATATTCTTTTTTACTATGAATATGTGTAAGCTTGCATGGAAATGAAATTAGAAAGATTAAAATAAGTACAAAATTAATATATTGAATAAATTTTCCATCTGTTAAAAAGTTCTTGTTTTTATTATATGCTAGTTTCCATCTTCATATATAGTGCAGAAAATAAGGATGGTTACGTTGTTGTGTGCATGCTATCTGACTGACACAATTCCTCAAAAATCTTGGAATTTTGCTTCCAGCATAAGCATATATCCTTGGAATGTTATTTCTTCCAGTTTATTGACATGAATTTGTTTAGTATTTAGCTATGATGTGAAGTTTTTAATTTCTGAGGTTTAAATTTATTCAGTAGATTTGATAAGAATACTAGAAATGAACGTAAAAGGAGGAGGGAATATTGGTTACAATTTCTAGGATGCAAGTGATGAAACTAAAAAGTAGTTTAGTTACTATGTTGGTCAAAATTTTATAATTGGATGTAAAGCTTTTTAGGGCAGGTGCTACTACTATGTTTAAAAAGCCAATTAAATATCTGTGTGCCGGAGGTAAAAGGCACCATGTCCATTTTTTAAAAGTAGGCTATTTAACTTTATTAATTAAAAATCTTTCATAATTTTTGCACTAATTTCAGTGGTGCAAAGCTCTAACTCAAATATTTATATAGAAGAGACCTTGCAAGTTGAAAATGGCACTATGCCCTATCATATCTAGGTCAAGAGGTCAAAATGGATTTCATTGAGCTCTCCTGTAAAATTTAATAATTGCGACTTAGTACCTTTTGCTTCCAGTACACAAATATGGAATTAACTCATATCTGGTTATTTATCAAAATGAAAGAAAAATTTTCATTTAGATTGATTGAATAGAAAATTTTATCAGTATATTAGTTGCTGCAGTTTACTTGAGATTTAATGCAGAAATCATAAGTGTATCATCAATATCTCGAATTTCAGGTTCTTTTATACAATATTTTGATTTTGATATTTGATAACATATTAAATACTAGCATTATTGCCTGGCGTTGCCCGGGTAGATATATAGATATAAAATTTTTCAAGCATTCCATCAAAAAAATACTGGGCTGCTCCCCTCGCAAAATAAACACTTCGCCCTGCCCCCCCCGTCACCCCCAGACCCTCAAACCAGCCCTCAGAACAAACCGATTTTCCCCCGCGTATCGAATTAGACTGGTTGTGGTAAAGGGGCTATATCCACATTTAAGAGGTGCGCTTAGGGGCACAAAAATCATTAAAAAATTGAGCCCCAAATTTCGTTTTTCCTTATTTAAGTTTCTTGGGTCCTAAACATTAACTGTACCGAATTTGGTCCCGGTGGGTGAAACAGTCTATGATTCTATAGCGGACAAACAAACAGACAAGCTCTTTTATATATATAGATGAATTTATTGTTATTGTAACTAATTATTTCTTTGAAAAATTTGCGAAGTATCTTTGTTTTAATTAACAATGATATGGCTTGTTTGGATTATCGTTATCAGATAGGAAAGTGGAAACCTGCATTCTATATTGTGATTCTATATTTTGACTACTAATAATTATTTTAATCATTTATAGTTACCCTTTCCTTTATTCTATCAAAGTCACTGGGGTTAGAGAGGCTAATTTGAAAAGTATGACTAAATGTGGTTTTCAGTTTTAAACATCAATGCCTTTTCTATGACTTATAGTAAAATCAGTTTTGTGAATGCCTTTTGTGTAAATGAACCAAAAGTATGTATATTATGAATTATTGCATAAATTTTAAAGTAAATACTTCATACATAATTTTTTTTTTTTGTGTGTCCTACAAGTAACTACTGATGGATTGAGCTGCAATTAACTGCTTGTTTTTTAGCACCTATTTCATGCTAAATTAACTTTTATTTTTAGTCATATAGTTCATGTTTGTAGCAACCTCTATTTGATAAATTATAAATTTTACACAATTAGAAAGAAATTGCATAAATTTAAGAAGAGTATTAATTACTATACTGCTTGAATTGCCATTCTCTGGAAAATCTTGTACAATAATTGACATAACATTTATTTACAGTGCAAAATTCTTGTGGGTTTAAAATATTAGATTCAATGATATTCTGTGTTTTTACCTTTATATGATGAGATGATAATTATTTAGAGAAGAGTTTCTGTGGATAAGATTGTTTTTTAAAAATGTTACAAATTTGAAACTGCCATCATGCCTTGAGTTACTGTAAAGCTGACTCCCTGATGATTTTGATATCACAAACAAAAATAATATTTTAAAATCCATTTCCATCAGAACTAGGAAGATAAAGATAACTACATCTTTAAAAAATTAACTTTATAAATTTGAAATAAATTTATTTCCATTCAGTTTTTGATGTTTTTGAACATTGTATATTCTTTTGGATTTAAACAAAAAAGTAATGTAACCTAATTTTCATAGCTTAAAATGATGAGATTTATATAACACATCTTATACAATTCTATTTCACCTTGTTTATGAACTGACTGATCTATGCACAAATATACCCATAAAATTAATAGATTACTTTAAGAAAAATATACTGTGCAAATATTTCACCTAAAAAAATTTTGGTTTAAAACTGATAATGCCAACTAGATTACATAAATGATTTTTCATGAATATTTATGAATTTAGGAAAGAAAAGTAATATTACTAAAAACACAAAATGATGATAAATATACTTAATTTAGTGAAATATATTTACAGGTAATATTTATTGAAGCATGACCAATTTGTCAACCTGACTAATGAATTGATTTCCCTTTAAAAACTGCATAAATAAGTGTTATAATAGGCAAAATATCAACGTTTTATTGTTGTAATTTTATTCATGATCACAACTATCATAGTCTTTTTTTATGTAATATTAATGTTTGGGAATTTGTACATAAATTTTGGAATGCATTTTACTCCAGCCAGATACATTAAGAATTGTGTACACTTTATTTATTTTATTATTTTTTTTAACCCATTATGGGCATCCTTTGAAGCAGAAGTGTGTAATAATAGTGCCATAGCTAACTAAATATCTCAGATGTGGTAGATACTTATTTCTAGATGTTATCTCCATATTGAAGAAAAAATACCCTTAATTTTAGATATAAATAATTTCATTTAATTATTCTAATTTTTAGTAATTATTCTAAAATGAGAACTGTAATATGCTGACAAACCTTTTTTAACTATAGGCATTTTGAGAGAAAAATGCAATTGATTTTGATACTTTAGACCAGGGGTCGGCAACGTGATGCCTGCGAAACAATTTTAAAGTGCTCGCCATTCAAATATCTAAGTTTTAGGTATTTGAGCTTAGATATTTGATTGAGAGAGATCGGTAGAGGAAAGGTACTTGAGTGATTTTTAAATTTATTATCACAAGTGAAAGAATATCTATTATCCAGAAATGAAATTTGTTTAGAATTAGAACAAAAACCTTGGTTAATTGAGCTAGGCTTTCTAACTGATTTAACTCTAAAAGTGAAGGAACTAAATTTGAAACTACAGGGTAGAAATCATATTGCTTCTATGACAAGTATGATAAATGCATTTGAAACTAAATTGGCACTCTGGAAATCGCATATGGAATTTGATAATTTATCACATTTCCCAAATTTAAAAATGGTGATAGAAAATTATTATGATGGAAATGCTATCACCTATCAGTTTGCCAAACTTTTGATTCCTTATTGGAAGAATTTAATACCAGGTTTGAAGAATTCTATGAATTGGAGGCATTTTTGACATTTTTTATTAATCCTTTCTCTCATACAGAGGACGATGTGACTAATAAAATAGCAAGATATTTTGATATTTCCAATAGCAAGGACTGAGAATTCAAAATTATAAATATATGAAATGACATTGAATTAAAATTACATCATAACAGAGAAAAATTCTGGAATTTAGTGAATGGAAATAGATTCCCATTGTTGAGAAAATGTGCTCTGAAATTGAACTCTCTTTGCACGTTGACAAATGCTTGTGAATCTTTGTTTTCCAATATGAAATACTTAAAGTCAAAGTACCAATCAAGCCTCACTGACACTCATTTGGACCATTGCCTGAGAACTGGTAATTTCACTTAAGTGCCACATTACAATAAGTTGGCTGCAGATTTGCAATGTCAAATATTGCATTAATTATCAGTTTTAAGATTATTTTGTTTAAATTAAAATTTGAATTTATGTATTAAAAATTTGTCTCATTAATATTTTCATGTTTAAATATTCCCACCCACCCCCTCCTCTTCATCCAGCAGTGCCTGCTGAACTCCCGCATTTCTGAAATAAGCCCTCCTAGTGAAAAAGGTTGCTGACCCCTGCTTTAGCCATCTTTTACACTTTTTATCAGTTATATGTAAATTTCCAAGTTTCAGAAAGCAAGAATTATACTAAATAACTTCACTTACATGATATGTTCAGCCTAAAGGTAATTTATTTTTCCGTTCTGGGAAATGAGAAAAATTTAATTTTCTTCTGAATTGGTTGATTTGCTAGAGGAAAACTCTGTGACTCTTCAAATGTAACTAGTAGAATTCATTGTTAAGAGCAGTAGTGGTAAATCTGAAGAATGTGTGGAGTTCTGTTTGCAACATCTGACATAGTATCTGGAAACTGAAGTCAGCTTTGTCCCAGAGACAAAAAGTTCAAAACAAAAGTGAAGAGAAAGAAGAAAGCTCTGTAGTTTTGCAGCAACCTAGTGTAAGGGATGCACTTTCTGCTTTGCACTCTGAAATTAACCTGAATTAAATGC
This sequence comes from Dolomedes plantarius, assembly GCA_907164885.2. Taxonomy (NCBI): domain Eukaryota; kingdom Metazoa; phylum Arthropoda; class Arachnida; order Araneae; family Dolomedidae; genus Dolomedes; species Dolomedes plantarius. The sequence continues at coordinate 86,375,288 of OU015492.1, forward strand.
AATTAAACAATGAGAACATAAAAAGTGTCACTGGTAATTTGGATCAATTAATATTTCACAGCATGTTCCACAAAATCTTAGTTCACCAAGTATTTTGAAGAGAGTTAAGATCAGAAAACTTTCAGTCTTTTATAGCATTTTTATCAAGATGCTAAATGTATTTTAGATATATTTTTATCCAGATTAATATAGCAATTTTTTGTTACGAGTTTAAAGGGAAATTAATTTATTTTATAAAACCAGAAAATTATTAATTTGGAGGAGTTAGTGAATCAAAAGGGAATATACGTTGTCATTGGTAAGTATCCATTAATTCCAGTGTTCTTTTACATTGAAATCATTTTTATTACCATGTTTTTATTAAACTAACTCCCCGACTAGCTAGACAGTTGAAACTTTTAGAATAGCTCAGAACACGATGACAATGCATTATTTTAATACTTTTAGCCATCTTTAAGCGGATTTAAATTCTTTTTCAGTTAATTTTGTTTTGTAGACGGCGCATCCATCTATCAGCCGAACTTTATTTTCAAGTTGATGGGATAATTCATCAAAAATTTTTAAAAAGTATTTATTAATACCTAGAATTGTCAAGTTTATATGATTCAACAGAAAATTTAAAAACATGGTATATAAAAAGTTCTTTTTATATTGTAATTATTAATATTTTTTATTTACAATTTATAAATGATGCTCCTTAGAATTTGCAAATATTTCTGCTAATCATTTTAGATTTTTCTCTGTTTATAACTTGCGGATAAAATATTTTTAATTGTGTAGTAGTTTGTTCAGCGATTGCTTGTTTTATTGAAAACCAATGGTCTACAAAACATCTGTTTAAGTTAACTAAAAGTGTTAAAGAATGCGCTAAATTTACTAGGTAATTGCTTTTAAAATTGCTAAGCCTTATTTCTAGAGTGATTATTTGTTTGCTCCAAAACTGCAATGCGTTACTCGAATTTGTTTTTTAACTTCAGAAAAAATCTTTTCTATGCTCGAAATTGAGAGATTAGCTGCTCCTAAAGCGCTAGAAGCAAAACAACACATCCCTGTAATAATTAGCGATATGTATTTTTGAAATGCTCCAACTACACTATCTACCAATAAGTACTTGGACACCCATGAAAATGACGGTATCTGAGGTACTGATATACTTCACGCCCTCCGCTGTTAAATATCGTGTAGGAAACAACATTGGCATTAGTCGCTTGCAAGATGCCATGAAGTGCAGAGTTATCTGATTTTGAGAAAGGTGTAATCGTCGGGTATCACAGAAATGGACGATCCTTAAGGGACATATCTAGCAAGATGAATTACCCAAAATCGACAGTGGCTTATGTGATTCAGAAGTGAAAGGTGAGCGGTGATTGTCGGAATGTGCCCCGAGTCGGCAGACCCACGAAACTGGGAGACCGACGGGTGCTGTCCAGAGAGATTCGGAAGAACCGCCCCCAACCGATGACCCACATAACTCCACAGAAGTTTCAACAGGCATCCGTGAGTGTTGTTTCGATGAATACCATCCGTAAGGAAGCACATCAGCTTGGTTTTCATGATCGTGCTGCGACCCACAACCCTTCGATCACAAAGTCCAACCGCGCTGCTCTGTTAATGTGGTGCAAAGCAAGTCGAAAGTGGACCGTAGATCAGTGGTGACGGGACTCTGGAGTGATTAATCAAGGTTCACCCACTACCGTTCGGATGGCAAGGTCTGGAAGGGAACGCCTCCTGCCAGAATGCATTGTGCCCACAGTAAAGTTCGGCGGAGGTGAAATTTGGGTCTGGGGGTGTTTCTCCTGGTTTGGACTGGGACCCTTGGTCCCAATTCATGGTAAGCTCAATGCCGACGCCTACTGCACTATTTTGGATGACAGTGTGCTTCCTACGTTGTGGCAGTTTTGCGGGTTTGACCCATGTTACTTCCAGGACGACAACGCCAGCTGCTATGTTGCGAGATCCACTATGGATTGGTATGGTGACAATGGGGTTAACCGAATGGACTGGCCTGCCCAGAGACCAGACCTGAACCCTATCGAGAACCTATGGGACGAGTTAAATCGTCGAATTAAGGGGTGCAACAACCGTCCAAAATCGGTGAAAGCCGAGTGGAAGAAAATACCACTAGGCGTCATACAAGGACTTGGGGGAAAGCATGCCCCGGAGGGTTGGGGCTGTAATTGCCTCTCGTGGAGGCTCTACCAGCTATTGAATATGCATAAATTTTGTTTTTCTTTTCTATCACAAGTGTCCAAATACTTATTGGTAGATAGTGTATATCTCATCAAAGTTTAAAATATAACTTATTCGCATAATATTGAGTTGTAAGAATGAAAAGTTTTCTTTTATTACCGGAAAATATATAGCATTTTGATTTAATCAATATTTCTTAATGTAACAACGTTTTTCATTCGATATGTGTCAGTAAAGCTGACTCTATGTAGAGTGATCGACCTTCTCTTAGACCACTTTTGCAAATATTACCATTGGTAAGATTCACGGATTCGCGTTTATAACTGATCGATACTGCCGGCTTTGGGGTTGGTTCCTCGAGCTTTTAAGGATAAACTAATAGACTGTTCGTTGTCACTTCGCGTAGCTTGACTTTTGTCGTTACAAATATAGGTTTTATAAAGTTGGATGTCGATGTTCTTTGATTATTGCAATCGGATGACATTTGCAGAGTGTTTCAGTATTAGTATACGGGTTAGCTGTAACAAGGTTCGTACGGTGCTTAAAAGTCCTAAAGATCTTATTTTCAGTTTCTGTTTTTAAGGGTCCTTAGGATTTTGTCAGAAAGTACTTATTTTTGCATATAAAATTCTTCCTTTTTTTTGTTTGTTTACTCTCCGGTTCTTAAAAAGTACAGGAATTTTCAATATATTACTGTCAACAATAGGCTTTTGAAAACAACTGATAATACTTTTTTTTTAAGTATGTGTGTGTTTCAGTCGTTTTTTGTATTGCTGTTTTTCAGGATGAGAACGCTTATTTGATATCCCTCTCACCTCCATCTATACACAGTGCGTCAAATAAGTTTTAAGACTGGGTCTGTAAAAAGAAATGGAAACAAGAAATTAATACGTGTTTTGGTTTTTTATTCAAAATAGGATCCTGTGGCTTCAATGCACTTTTTACAGCAATTTATTAATGAATCAAACGTCTGTTGTAAATCACTTTGTGGAATGGCCTCCAAAGCACATGTCGATGCTTCTTGTATGGTCGAAATATCCTCAAAATAACACCCTTTTAACTTCATTTTAAGTTTTGGGAATAAGGAATAGTCACAGGGTGCTAAATCAGGTGAATACGTTGGATGGTTCAACACGCAGACATTATTTTTTGCCAAAAGTCGACGAACAATAAGGGAGGTGTGACTGGGCAGTGTCGTGTAACAAACACCAACTGCTTTCAGCCCTTGTGTAGTCTGGACGAATGCGACGAATTCTGGCCATCAAACGCTTTAAAACAGCTAAGTAGTATTGACCTGTAATTGTTTGTCCAGTTGGAACAAATTCTTTGTGGATAATACCTTTAATATCGAAGAATGTAATGGCATTGTTTTGATTTTGGATGGAACTTTTCTTGCTTTTTCGGCTTCCGTTGAATTTGGTGACTTCCATTCCGCACTCTGTCGCTTTGTTTCAGGATCATATTGGAAACACCAGGTTTCATCACCTGTAACAATGGACTTCAAGAAGTTTGGATAGTTTTCAGCGGCTGAAACGATGTCTCTGCAATGTGCACTTCCCATTGCTTTTTTTTTCAGGGGTTAAAGTGTGTGGAACAAATTTAGCACACACTTTTGTTTTGCCCAAATCTTCATGCAGGATGGTTCGAATTGTTTCTTTGTTGATGTTTAAAGAGTCTTCCATCATTCTCAGTCATGCACAGCGATCGTTTGTTACGAAATTTCGTACTTTCTCAATAACTCCAGGTATCCTAGATGAAATTGGTCTTCCACTACGCTGATCATCTTCTACCGTATCTCATCCGTCCAAAAAAAAAAACGTTTGTGCCACACAAAAACATTTGATCTACTTAAATAACAGTCACCGTAAACTTGTTTCATGAGTTGGTATGTTTCCGAAGCACTTTTACCAAGTTTTGCGTTAAATTTAATTACAGCTCTTTGCTCCATCTTAAAAAATCAACATGAAAAAAATTCACTTCTGCAATAAATGCTCGCCTTCTCTCAACTACTTAACGAAATGCGCTCAACTTGTTGACAGTGTACCAGCAGACGATGGACGTTATGACACATGCACATTTACACTCGCAGCACCATTACAATCCGCGCTCTGAGACGAGTCTTAAAACTTATTTGACGCACTGTGTATATATAAATTAACCGGTTTGCCCTAATATCCCGCTTCGACACTGCTTATTGGTGTAAATTTATCACGTTAAATGCAAGGAAAATCAAACATATTAAACCTTGTAAAGGTATTTTTGAAATATATTACGAATTTATAAAGTTTATGTTTTTAGAGATATTGTAATGTTACCCTAATATTTTTAAGTGCCTAAACTTCGCGAATAAAACATTTAAAATCCTTTTTGAGGTCCTTAAAGAGTCCTTAGGCACTCTTAATTTTGATATCTAAAAACGAGTTCGAACCCTGTGTAAAGAGAGCTGTACTTGAATTCATGTCTTTTTTTACAACTGAATCAAAGGCTAGAAATTGAATAATGCACGAATGTGTAATTAAATAGTCAAGAAAAGTGTTTATTTAGAAGTTGTCTTAATTTTTCAGTGATCACAGTAATCAATAATAGTCTATTGCTGAACTTATCTCAGGAGTCATACCAATCATTGATGTGTGTAGATGAGTTGCGATAAGAATTAGGGAGACGCAATCACTGGAAAGGGGGTATTAGGTTAACTCTTTCCCAAAAATTTGAAAAAGTGTAGGAAAAGAATAATCCTCCGTCAAAGTAAAAAATATTTATGCAAGAATTTAAAAAAATTTCTTTTTTATTTTCTTGTTTAATTATTTATATAACCTTATTCTGGTGCGTTTAGTTTCATTTTGATATTTTCTTTATTTTAATCTTTATTTCTCGTACTGTTTGTCGTATTTCGAAGCTTTGCTTACTGTTTAATTTTCCTATTTTAACATCTATTGAGTTTAGTTTCTGTGTTACCTCTTTTAGTTTCTCTTATTTTTACATTCATGGTCTATCCCTTTCATTTTTACAGTTCCTCGCTAACCTCACCTTGTACACGGTTTTTCTTACCGAAGATGTGGCAGCATTTACTTTTTTGTTTGCCACATTAGCTAACCGTTGTTCTCGAATATCGATTTTGATACCCTCGAAATAACTCACGTAGCACCAAAATTTTGCACTAGTTTTGGTGCATTTATTTTATTTTTAACAGCAGTACTCTATATCCACTGTTTTTTATGTGAATGATATCTTACAGCTCTCGCTGTCCATTTATTCTTCCGTGGTGTTCCTCTTTAATTTTTTCTACGGTTTCTCTTTATGGCTCTCTTGGGTTTCATTTAATCTTTCTTGTAATTACATTGTTGCATTTCAACGATTTCTCGTTTGTTGTTGTGTCTCTTTGACATCTTACCCTTTCGATTCGAAAGAGACGTCACTGTTGGCTTGCATTAGCATGTACATTTTTATTAGCTCTGTTAATCTCGCCTCAAGTTGTATTGAAGTTACTGGTGATATACTTAGGACAGTATACAAGAAATACAATATCAGTTTTAAATATTAATTAATGTAGGCGATAAATAGATAATACCATGATTATGTGTATATATATATATATCAAAGTGTATTTTAGTAAGTAGTCAGTTAACATATTTTGCTAAAAATTTTACATAATTGCTGTGTATATAATGAACGCGATGTCTTTGTTTTAGGTTTTTATTCCTCCCTCCAGAGTTAGTGCTTCGGAATTTCTCTAGTAGGCCGGTGCACCACCACGATAGAACTACAGAAAATAACAAAATTATCATCAGCTGTATTCCTATAATTTATTTATTTATTATTATTTTTAAACCACTAAATCCCTTAAAAATACACTGACAGGAAGGGCTAGGTGCCTCACAAAAGCTTGTTGAGGTATTAACCGTTCTTAATTTTAATTACTTAACTGGCATTTTCACTTCATCCAGATTTGTTCAATGTTGTAAGTTATGTCTTACAACAACAATTCTTAACGCGCATTTACATAAAATACGCGTTAAGAATTCTGTCTTTAAAGTTTTACCCATCCATTTCTATCCCAGGAAGTCACCTAAGCATGACTGATTATTTTTATTTTTTTTCATTCCTCGAATCATTATAAATCTTTATTTCTCGCATTCGGATAAGTATTGTGAACCTTTTTGTTTCTTCGTCATTAATCTCTTTTGGGTTTTTCTTTACTACGTCAATAATTCGAACAAACTGATCTTTTCGTTACGGTTCATTTAATGCTTTCTTTAAGTGTTTTTCTTCTCACCCTCTTTCTTTAACATCGTTTTCACTCATCTTTCCTTCTGCGACAAAGCATGATGAATTACAGTTATTTCTAATAGCAGCTTTACAGAAGTTTAATTTACCTGCTTTGTATTGTCTTGCAATGAGTACTAATGTTGCCTAATTTACAAGAGTTCAGAGGGCAAAACTGGTACCCTTATTATAATATTGGTAATAATATACCCTTAAATAGACCCTACTGACACCCGTTTGTTCAAGGTGAGATATTTCAACTTAAGGGAGCTGCGCACTAACCCCATTGGATTCGTTCACCTCAATGTTAACCTATGGGGGAAATGTGTCCAAGGATTGCCGATTTGGATTTAAAGATTTTTTTTTTTACAAATTGTTCTCCGTAATAAAGAAATTTCACACCTTGGTGCATTTTTCATTTTTTTAAAAAAATGCAAATAATATTTTAAAATTTAATTTATTTGGGGGGGGGGGAATCTGGTGTAGTGTATTTTAAACATTCATAAATTCCTTTGGTGGACGAAATTTATAAAATGAATCCTGTTGCAAGGTGCAGAAAAGTTCAGTCGGTCTGAAAATACAATTTTTATTGGATATATGTAGTTGTAAATAGTAGACAAGTTTTCTCCATAGGTTAACACTGATGTGAGCTTATCCAATAGGGTTAGTACACAGCAGCCTTAAAGGAATAAATTTGTCTACTGTTGAGGGATCTGTCGAATCTGTGACGATGAGCACCCGTTTTCGAAAAGATATGCAATTATCTCATATTCGTAAAGTAGACATGAATTTAGGATAAAATTAACGATTCTCAAGAGATTTGGACTACTTTACTTTAAAATATCGATTATTTGTTGTGTTAAAATACGGAAAATTTGGCTTAACTTAGTTTGTTATTTTTCCTCTACATTTGTGAATAAAGCAAGACCAAACTTAAGGATAGATAAGGTGTAAATTAAATTTAAATTCATATTCAACCATTTTGCTTGGTACTTTTGACTTTATTCCGAGTGTAGTTTGTTTAGATATCTCTTGAGTACAATATAAAGCACGGCTTGGTTCGATTTGGCTCGCAAATGGTTCAGTTCGTTGTGTTCAGTCAAAGTATAAGCTTATTTTTATTTAACAGACATCTTTTCATATTCCGTCAAATTGTACGATACATTTATACCATGTTTCCCCGAAAATAAGACCTAATCGGAAAATAAGCCCTAGAATGATTTGTCAGGATACTCGTGATATAAGCCCTACCTCAAAAATAAGCCCCAGTTAAAATCGGGCGCCAGACTTATTACCGAATGACCAATCGGAGTGCAGTCACAACACGTACGCACTTGATAACGAACAGACGTGGTTGTGACTTATTAAAAATCTTCGTAATTCAATACGTCAAGTGTTATAACAGGACGTACTTAATGCACTCTTGTGAAATAAAAAAACGTTTTCTGAATTTTGTGCCTACAATTTTTCAATACATTTGTGTAGTTCATTATTCTTAACAGTTTTTGTTGCCACTCCTGTTTTGTAAGACTTCAATTAACGCTTGATTTAATAATAGATTTAAAGGGACTAGTATTTCGATCCCCAAACAAGATCAGTGCAAAAAGAATGAGCTATTTGGTCGAGTACAAGAGAGGAATGATGTAGGACTCTCGGAATAAGAATCTTACAGATTTCTGCAAAGAAAAGATGTTGGATCCCTGAATGGTTCCGAAAATGGTTTCAGAGTACGATAACCTCTGTCAACAGGTTGACTCGGGAAATGCTAAAAAGCAGAAGTGTGGATCAAGTCGGCAACCATTGTTTCCTAAGTTGGAAGACATCATCTTGTGAATGGATTCCTGTCAGAAGAGTAAAGACTTTGATTGTTCGTAGGGCTGATATTCAAGCATTTGCCCTTGCAATAGCGATGTTCTAGAACAGCGGTTCTCAGCCTGGGGGGCGCGCCCCCCTGGGGGGGCGTAGAAGAATTTCAAGGGAGGCGTGATTAAAAAAGTAAAATAAAAAGTAAAACTACCTGTAATTTACTGTACTCAATTTTGCGGTCACAATGTAATCATAACATATTTTCGACATACGAATACGATAATTGCCGTACACGATAATTGTCGTAATTGTAAAAACACTATAATTGTCGCACGTATGGACGTTGAAAGTGACCTGAGGTGTGCTTTGTAACAGTTACAACCTTATATTCAAAAACTTGTCAAGGACAAACATTGTGAGCCCTCTCATTAATGTTGTGAAAGTGACTTTTATTACATGCCAACCTCATCTAGATCCTTGATTACCTCAAATATATTTGATCTGTATTTAATTCTTTGATTTCATATGTTCTAATAATGATATGTTCCAAATTAAGATATGTGTAGTAATATTAAATTTTTTTAATGAAATTATTTATTCTATATTTTCATTTAATAACTGGCTTCAGTTCCAAATTCCGATTGTACTACATGCATTGACCACATATGGTGGTAGTGGTTGGGGGGGAGGGGGGGGCGTGACCTCACATCACTGTTCAAAGGGGGGCGCAGAGCCTGAAAGGTTAAGAACCCCTGTTCTAGAAGATGATGACAAGATTGTACTTGAATAAATGTAAATTTTTGTACACGAATATATGAATAAATGTAGATTGTTGTAAACGAATAAATGAAAATTGTTGTGCATGAAGAAATAAGACATCCCCGGAAAATAAGTCCTAATGTGTCTTTTGGAGCAAAAATTAATATAAGACCCGGTCTTATTTCCGGGGAAACACGGTAGCTGTTTCATTTAGGGATCATTATTATTGTTATTACGAATAATAAGCAAGTTTATTTTTTAGCCATGAAATTTTTTAACATAAAATGCGTGAAAAATCCTTAAATTGTGATAGTGAAGACATAATTAAAAATTAAAAAATTACAAACTATTAAAAAAAACTCGGTTCCAGATTTTAAATTTGCACCAAGGTATTATTTGTTAAATTCATTATTTTCTCTACCTCTGTTAACCGTCTCCTAGAACTAGCCATACTACTTGTTTTATCGGAAATTTTGAACAACTGAAAAAAAGTCAGAAACACAAATCTGACAAAGGGATATCGATAGCACCATAATGCTGGATGCATTGGAGCCCCGACTTTTACAAAATTGATTACTCGAAAGATAGCCATCAATAAAGATTCACAAGCATATGTCGACGCGCAAAGAGAGTTCAATTTCAGAGCACATTTTCTCAACAATAGAGAGCTGTTTTCATTCACTAAATTCCAGAATTTTTCTTCATTATGATGTTATTTTAATTCAATGTTATTTCTTATATTTATAATTTCCGATTCTAAGTCCTTCTTATTGGAAATATCAAAATATGTTGCGATTTTCTGAGTCACATCTTCCTCTGTTGTGAGAAAGGAGTAATAAAAAACGTTAAGAATGCCTCCAATTCGTAGAATTCTTCAAATCTGGTATAAAATTCTTCCAATCAGGAATCAAAATGTTTGGAAAATTATAGGTGGTAGCATTTCCATCGCAATAATTTTTATCACAATTTTTAAATTTGGGAAACGGGATAAATTATCTTTCTCCATTTACGATTTCCAGAGCGGTAATTTATCTTTTAATTCATTTATCGTACTTATCATAGAAGCAAGGGGAGAGCGACGCTGTCGAGAGATCAGGCTGCTCAGTTTTATTATTATTTTTTTTTTTTTACGGTTTAAAATTTTTTTTTTACCAAAATTATTCATTACAACTACAAGGAATTGTTTTATTTGAAAGATTTTGTATTAAAAAGAAACCCCATCAATTTATAAATTGCTCAGTAAAAAGCGAAATTTCTGGTTTTCAGGAACGAATTAACTCAATATACATTACTCGTTATGGGAAAAATTTGTTCGGTACCCGTCGTGTCTTCTGTAACCAATTAACGACGAGTACCACTGTACTTCGGACCGTCGACTTTTACAAAATCCGTGATAACCATCAATAAATAAGGCAATTTTTCTGGAGTGTTCGAGCGGCATTCCGTTACATCCTATAAATCAGGGGTTCCCAAACTTATTTGGTCTACCGCCCCCTTTTCAGAGAAAAAAATACTCGCCGCCCCCCCCCCTGGAAATTTACCTTCCTATGCAAGTAAACAAACATACAATGACAAATTTTCGGCCTTTTATGTATATATCTTTCTACCTATATAGAACGTAGTAAACAAACATGTAAATAGAACACCTTGAAGATGAAAATTATAAATTTTTTTTATCAAAATCAACCATAATTACATTTGCATTACACACAGAAAATTAAGATAACGAAGGATAATAATCTTTTAGTAAATATTACAAATAACAGTAAAACTAATGGGAAGGATGAACTTGGTGCACAGCAATCAATTTATTTGGCTCTGTTTTAGTCAGCAACATGCTTAAATCACCGCGATTAGCAATTTGCAGTCGGTTTCTGTTTTTAGTTAACAGATTTGTGACAGCACTGAACCCACGTTTCACTAAATATGATGAAGGAAACGTTATAAAAAATTTTTGTACCACAGCCCATAATCCAGGGTAAAGTGTTGGTATCTCTTTTTACAACCAGAACTGTTGATAGCTGTGTTTAAATTTAAATTTTATTTTTTCATTTGTTATTACTTCTATTAGTTCTTGTAATTTTACAGCTTCTTCTGAGTTTGATCCTGAAAAAGGATCTAAAATCCTATCGGGTATGTTCAGTTTAAGAATGTCTTCAAACCGTTGGTTGAATTCAGAATGGAGAGCCTCCAAATGCTGACAATAGAAAAGCATGTCTTCATCATGTTTTTCTTCTGTTAATAAATGTTAAAATTGGCTGAACTCCCCTCTTCCTTTTTTTTTTTTTTTGGGGGGGGGGGGGGGTTATAGAAATTTTGCCACAAATGCGGAAATCACAGTTTTTGATTTTATTAAATTCAGCTAATCAACTTGGAGTTTTTGATTTGCGTCATTGAATCTATTAAACAAGTCTGTCAAATAGGCTATGTCCATTTTAGAATCCATTAAGTTGACTGAAATAGTTTCGATAATAAAGAAGCTCTAGCTGGGCTAACAATCAAAATCTTCGCTCGCATTCGTTTGCAGATACTGGAATAGTTTACATTATAACTTTTAAAAGTAATATATAGTTATTCTGAAACTATTTTTTTTCTCATAAATACACTGCTGGCCATTAAAATTGCAATACCATGAAGGAGGGATGATACAAACGTCAAATTCGCATGAAAGGAAGATGCTTGGATATGCAAATGATTAGCATTGAACTGCAATCGAACGACGCAGGAGGGAGAAACGGCATCTCAAACTCTGTATAAAAGGAAAGTTACACAGCAGGTTTCTCATTCGGAAATTGCATTTGAATGTTGATTATTCGTGAGAAGATCGTGTTATGCCCCGTATAAGAAGGAGAAACGGCTACCAGCACGTGTCAGAATTCGATATCCGCAGGATCGTGGCTTATCGAGAGTGCGGTTTATCATTCCGCGATATTGCTACTCGCATTGATCGGAATCCAACGACTGTCATGCGAATATGGCATCGATGGGTTTAGGAGGGTCATACTGAACACCATGCAGGATAGTGGCCTCCCGCCACTAACGCCCGAGAGGACAGACATGTCAGGTTGACCTTGCAGGATCGTACAGCCACATCACGGACCTTGAGGCCGGAAATGGGCTTGTTTGCAGCATGACAAGTATCCGCACGGACAGTGCGATGACATCTGGAGCAGCACGGAATGTCTGCACAGCGACCATTATTACGGCTTCCCTTGACACTGCAGCATAGAGACGTGCGGCGACAGTGGTGCGCCTAACGACAAAACTGGATGCAGGAGTGGCACTACATCGTCTTTTCAGACGAGTTCCGGTTCTGCGTGCAGCACCATGATGGGCGTATCCATGCCTGGAAGCACCGAGGTGAACGCACGTGGCCTGCTTGCATTCGATATCGTCATACAGGCCCTGCAACTGGTATGGACAGCCATTGGATACACGACACGAACACCTCTTGTTCATGTTGTCGGTAATCTGAACAGCCAGCGTTACATTTCTCAGATCTTAAGGCCAGTGGCTGTGCCCTATCTTCGAGGCTTCTGAGACGTCATCTTTCAACAGAATAACGCAAGACCGCATGTTGCCCGTCGCGTCCTGACCTACCTAGACACAGAGGGTGTTCGACTGTTGCCCTGTCCAGCACGTTCTGCAGATCTCTTACCCTTTGAAATCATTTGGTCATGGATTGCTGAGAGACTGGGCAGCCACTGTTCTCCAGCTTCTATGATTGATGAAGAGTGGCATAGGACTTGAAGCAGCATGGAATGACTTGCCGTATCTGTCATCTAAGCCCAGTTCGACTCGATGCCTAACCGGGTTAGAGCAGTTTTAGCTGCCAGAGATGGCAGCTGTGTGTGCTAATTTCGAACCCTGTATACCCCCAAATTGCTTACAAATTTAATCATGTTTTCTTCCTACTATGCTGTATACATAAAATAAGAAAAGTTTTGCTATTTGCTTTTCTTTCTGGTGTTGCAATTTTAATGGCCAGCAGTGTAATCTCTAAATCAACGCATAATTTCTCTCTCATTCAATTTAAATTTCGTAGACAGCTATCGCATTTCGTTCTCTCCAAATATTAATTGCGATGCAATATCATCAGGCCATAATTTCATATCAAGTATTTCAGCCGCTCGTACTAATTCAGGAATTTCACTATCTAGCAATCTATTTTCCTGTGAATTTTTCAAAGTTTCATAAAATTCTTCTGCGTTGATTGGAGAGTCATTTTTACAACCTCTTTCATAAAGTTCAACTCCATGAAAACTTCAAATTTTGACCACTCTGATAGAATATCTGTAGTGTGATCCAGGAGTCTTTTTGTCTTTCTTCAAAACCTGTACTACAGTTTTTAATTTTTCATTCGCCTTATACAAGTCAAGATCAAGGTCTTGTAAATCCAAGCTTAATTCACTCATTTCTTGAAGCACATCACGTATTAGTCTTACATCCGGGATAAATTATGTTGTGATTTTTTTTTCTAATCCTTCTATGTACATCTCTCTTTAGCATCTCTCGTGAAATCAGTGTTCGCATATTGAAAATGTTTTACCAAATACTCATAGTTATTCCAAACAGCAGAAACTGTTCGAAAACTTGATTCAAACCATCGCGTGCTTAAAATGCGACTAGTTCTAGTTCAATCTAGCTGACTCGCACACTCTTTTAGTTATCTAGTATTTTCCCAGATACTTTGTGCAATATAAGCTTATTAATAAATGATTTGAATCTATCAGTACCGGAAACAGATTTGTTGTTGTTTCCAATCCCCTGGTGTAGGAAAGCCTACACCAAGTCCAAAAGACCTAGGTCCTTGGTGAAGGATAGTAAGCAGCTTCACTTTAAGGCGAGGTACCACTAGGGCTGAAGTCTGACTTGACCTCGAAGAACATCGGTCCCGTAATTTTGAACCGAGTCAAGTGACGGTACCGGAACACTTGACCCCGCACCTCCAGAGGTAAATTTGAGAACTTGGAGGACATTGTAGCCACGACCTATTTTACGTGTCCCGGCCACCATTAGTGAACACGGCGGTGGATTTGCAGCGATGAACATCGAAGTAGGGACGTTCAGATCACTGGCCCGCTGCTCTTGCCAACTGGGCCACCACGCCCCCGGCAAAAGATTTAACATTATCATTAACTGATAGTTCGAGGCTGTGATTAGTGCAGGGCCAAACTATCATATATGAAAATCGATCTCTCATTCATTCCTCCCTCGATAACTCCTTCTTACCTATTAGAACTGCTGCACCGTCACATGCAATACTTACTAAATTATCATATAAGAAATTTTATAGCATTCCTTGTGTCTCAAGAGATTCAAAAAGGGAATTATAAATACCTATTGCAGTTATACTTTCAAGTTCAACAAAATCTAGATACAAGTTTACTGCAATTTCTAAGATTTGATTCCTCAACAAGCAGTCACTTCGGAGGTAGAAAGTAACGATAGTAAGGGTCAACGAGATTTCAACTCCATCGACTGGCCGATGGTTAGGATTGTCGCCAATCATCCCTTACTCTTCTCCAAATATCAACACTTGCCCCGAGGAAACGCTGTCAGTGATAGAACATGTGACTATATGTCGAATATTGATGTTTAATACAACAGCACGGAGAGAATGGAAGTACAAATGGGGCAAAATACAGAATGAGCGGTACTTCCCAAGATGCTCACTAGACCAAAAATGGATAATTAAATCACTGGATACGTAACAAGTATCACAGTACATGATTGTTTCTCGTCTAGGTTTTTCCCGTACACTCTGTGTCCAGTTTTTGCTGAATGTTTTAGCATCGTCTCGTCTTCTTTCTTTATGCTTTCACCGCCCACCTATTTTCGCTCACCGCCCCCCAATAGTCACCCAAGGCTACTACCGCCCCCTGGATCGTTCCACCGCCCCCGTGGGGCGGTATCGCCCACTTTGGGGAACCCTGCTATAAATTCTAACCCCCCCCCCCCCCCTCGGTTCAGCTTGTGCGAATGAGCATATTCGTGACTTAATTCAGGAATATGTACATTACGGATAACGTTTTAATTAACATTAAAGTAGAAATTGTAAAGTTTATGGATTTCCTTTCGGACATGTCTAAGTCCTAATTCGTTCTTCTCAACCTCGTTGCACTAACAAAAAACTTTCCCAATAATAATACTTATTATGAAATAGTATATAGTAGGTCGCTTCTTTTTTTATTAGCAATCTTAAGTCCTTTAGACATTCCACTAATATTTTGATAAATTTAAACCGAAATTACCCTCTATTTCTCATGCAAAGTATCTCCTAAAATTGAATATATTACTATTTATACTTTTTCAGAAGTCCAAATAGCATATATTAAACCTCTCATTTGCATGTAACTTTCATGGAAACGCTTGAATGCGTGTTTGGAAGTACACTACATTTTAAAAATCTGTCCAGAAACCGAAATAGAGAAATCTCCATTTTCTTTCGTGTTTAAACTATATTATATAGTTCACGAAGTCGATTATACGCTCGATGAAAAATGCATTTTATCTTCCAAAATTCCTTTAAAATAAATATCTAGCTGTATTTTTTTATGACGTTGTGCTTGCAACGTGATGACCTTTTGATTATTGGGAGAAAGCAAACAGATATCAAAATGAGTTAGTGATAGGAAAGAACTGTTGACACTCTACAAATCGTAAGTCTAATGTCTCTGAAATATACACGCCTCCGGGAAATTGCGAAAGCTATTCGACACCGACTATTAGGATGTAATCAAAGAGTCATCCGGAATTGTAAAATCTGAGGTTTAGCTAACAATAAATCCGGAAGAGGACAAAAAGGGAGCCTCAGGACATTCTCCCCCCCCCCCCCCCCCCCCAAAAAAAAAAAAAATATAGCGAGTCCCCCAGATTGTTACATTCACTTTTTAATCTTGGTTCTATCGCAATTATTTGAAATTATTTCGTAAAATATACTTTAAATGGCCCCATAACTAAAAAATTTTCAATAACAAACAACGACAATTGTTTCATTCGTTTAAAACCATAAATAAAAAGAGAAATAACCTGAATTATTCACCGTAATTTGCAATATAAACCCTCATTTCGAATTTTGAAGCCTTAAGACATTTTTTTTCAGGAGACCTATTCCGTGTGGTGAAGGGGCGCACAAGGGAGTACGTCACTATTTTCTAGTTGCCGTTACGGCTGCTTTGTACTAGCCCTATTAGATTCGCTCACCAAAATATTAATGTATGCAGAAAATTTGTCTACTGTTTACAGCTACACAAACGCTGATAATCAAATAAAAATGGTATTTTCAGATAGCCTGAACTTTTCTGCACCTTGCAACAGGATTTATTTAATAAAGTTCGTCCACCAAATGACTATTCGCGTTTAAAATACACTATACCAGATTCCCCCCCCCCCCCCCCGAATAATTCAAAATTTAAAATATTTGCATTTAAAAAAAACGAAAAATACCCCAAAGTGTGATTTTTTTTCTGTATTACGGAGTTCAATTAAAAAAAAATTAATTCCAAGTCGGCAATCTTTGGACAAATTTTCTCCATAGGTTAACTTTAAGGTGAGCGAATCCAATAGGGTTAGTACACAGCTACCTTAACACCATGTTTAAAGTTTCTTAATTAAAATTTATTTTTTCTTATATTATTACGAAATAGCAAGAAATACAGTACAGAAAATGTAACATCGACGATGTCAATAAATTTTCACTTCTTTTAATTCCTGCAGCCACATGCCCCTGTACTATTTCTTGATTACCTACATTAGTAGTATAAATAAAAAATATTTTTCTCCACTTTAAACATTTTCTGCAAAATTTGCTCCTTTTTCTTTTCTTTCTTTTTTTTCTCAAACTTGTTTTAATTTCTTTTGTAAATCTCTGCTAACCCTTGTAGTTTTAGTTTTGATGCACTATTTAGGAAAGAATTTTATTATTTTTATCAATGCATTACGCTGCTTTTAAGCAATTTAGTTTGAAATCGGTTATTTCCTCGATGCTACCGAATAGTTACGTACCACCGAATATACTCGCAAAATCGTTTTAGTGAAGCTTCAGAGAATTTCTGAAAACGAAGTTGACGAAAGTATTCGTTCTCTCTCGGAATGGATCTAGAAGGAAAAATTTGATGATTCGAAAGGTGTTAGAGAATCGTTGAGTGCTTTTCATAGTGCACTTCGTTTTGCATTGTGAATGACAGTGATCTAAAACTCATTCCAGTATGATTTAACTTCATGTTGTGATATTATTTAGAATTGTTTAGAAGGCACAACAAAATTCAGTTATAGATATCTCGTGTGCAGAGAAAGCAATATAAGTTATCAGCTCCAGAAAATGGTCTCGAAGGTTTAAGAATACTTAAACCTTGATGATTCAAGCTAATGATGGTCGCTCAAGCTCTTGAACGATTCAAACTAATGATGATGCCCCTGGAGCAATAATTCAAGAAATGAACAACTTGGAAATTACTTTTAAATACAGAGGTAATGCGCTTTTTATTTTTTACGTTTATAATTCGACTTGAAAACCGTGAAATAAATGTAAGGACACATGGAAGAAAGTTACTAAGAAAAACATTCAGTTGGTGAAGATGAAAGTATTTCCTTTGTTTAAACGAGTGTGAAATTTTGTAAGTAAAGCCTAAAAAGGGTATTGACTTAGAGGTTAACACACTTTCAAAAATTCTAAATATAATTTCGATAATTCTAAATTCCCCAGACGGAAGTTGAACACAGTAAGGTAAAAAAATTATTCCGGGTAAGTTATGCTTAAACCTCGAACACCAGATCGGTTTTTCAAAGATAATTTTCTCATGCACAACGTGATTTATTCTAGTTTTGCATTCCTTGAAAACCGTTAGATTTCTCTTTCCTTTAAGAGCTGTATGCCTAATCAATTGCTTCATTTCTAAACTCGATTTTGTCATTTTAAAATCCTTTGGAATATTTTTTTTCCAGTTATAGTTGAATATGATTTTATATAGCAGTGGTTCTCAACTGTGTGCCCGCGGGCGCACGTGCGACCGCGAAGGTGTTGGAATGCGCCCTGCTTTATTTTAAAATTTCTTTCGTTTGATGTCTGATTTCTTGTCTGATGAGAGCTTTTGGAAATATCGTTGACGGTAAAAAATTTTCTGATCTTAAAGATGCTTCCTAAAAATTCTTACTTTGGTGCAACATATCTGTGCGAAGTCTTATTTGCAGCAATGAATATTATAAAATCAAAACTTAGATCCCAAATTACTGATGAACATCTGGACTGCTTAAGAACGGGAATATTGTCTTATGTTTCCAATTACGAAAAATTAGCTAATTCATTTCAGAGTCAAAAATCTCCTTAAATTCTAAAGAAAGAATTTACAAGAAATAAACCCATTTATACTACTTATTTTTTTATTTCCATGTACCTACATATATACAGTAAAATAATCAAAATTTTATTTATTTTTACTCTTTTTTTAATTATTTTTCAAAACATAGTCATTTTAATAATATTAGAAGGTTCGTATCATACTGTTGAATGAAAAATATTTCTATTATGTAAGTACTGATCGTTGGTGATACAAAAACCATTGGTTGTGCCCGCCATTCTCTCTGAAAACTTCCATGTGCTCTCGACCACTGGAAGGTTGGGAACCACTGCTGTAGAGTTAAGTAAAAAGTGATGAAATCAACTGAGTGCCTGAAAAGTGAACAATTTATCTTCAAACTGTAAATTGCAAACATTTGTTTAAGGCGAGGTTTCCAACCTGAGAGGCGCGGACTATTGCCAGGGGAGGCGCCAAAACTTTTTAATAAAAAATCAATGTTCATACCATAATATCTATAAATAAACGAATAAACCATAATATCTATAAATAGACGAATTTGAGTTGACAACCATCGAAAAAGAAAAATTGATAGAATTGTCATGCGATAGCTCACGAAAACAAAATTTTCAAAATGAAATCATAATTGAATTTTGGATGAACCTTAGTGGAGAGTATGAATCTTTGTATTGCAAAGCAATGCAAGTGCTTCTACCGTTTGTAACGTCTTATTTATGCGAAACGGGTTTTTCGGCACTGCCTGCGATGAAAACCAAATATCGAACCAGGTTAATAGTCGAAAAAGATTTACGAGCGGCACTCTCCACGTTGCCCCCAAGGTTTGATAAACTTTGTGCCAATAAACAACAATAACCCTCTCATTAAATTTTGATGCGTTATACGTAGTTTAATTAGTAATTTATTATAAAAATAAATATGCATGTTTGTATTGTTATAGCAAAATCTTGTTATTATTCTATTAATTCTAGTTTTCATTTTTTTAAAAATAAAGTTATTATTATTTAAAGTGTCTATATTATTATATCTATTAAAGGGTAGGGATGCGCGGAATTTTTTTTTTTTTGAGGGAGGCGTAGTAGCATAAAGGTTGGAAACCGCTGGTTTAAGGTGTCTGAGTTCCAGTTGTAATACATCAAAGTATAAGGTTTCAGGACAATTTGAGTTTTATATGAATTTTTCTCATTACAGTGTAATACGTTGAATCAAAGTATTCTCAAATTTCGATCAAGCATTTTAAATGGATATTTATTTCACTTTCAAGGACTCTATAATCGAAAATTCCAAAATCTCCATCTCTTTTACCTCCTAGCCTGTTAGACTACTGAATCAATTACGGTGTCGATTAATATTCAAAATGTTAGTGAAGGTCAGATCAAAAGAAATTAAATGATCTTAGAGGGAAGTTTTTTTTTTTTTTGGGGGGGGGGAGGTAATTCTGAAAATTGATAAATGATAAAAAAAGAAAATATAAAATTTAATTGGGAACTCGCTGTGTCAAGAATGCTTCGCTTGCTGAATAGGCTTCGCTTTCTAAACACGCAACGAGATATTAAAATGTTTTCGAATTTAGTGATTTCACTTGACGCAAAGTTGCTATATATTTCAATAAGATGCTAAGCTTTGCGTTGATCTTCTTATACTGACTGGTTTATAAATATTTACTGCCGCTTCTGGATTTGCGTTTATTTATTCATTGTATAAGTAGGACTTCTCCGCGATGATCTTTATTTCTTATGCAACATGCCACTTTAATTGGTATGCGTAATTACAGACCATCGGGGTGGTGGTTAAGACCCAAAGAAAGGTCTTGTTGAAAATTGAATATACATATATTTTTGCGTACTGGTAGCGCCACCTGGCTGCTTAGCGGTGTGCGCGAAGCAGAGTAATTACTTGGTACTCTTGAACGAAATAAAGCATGACGCTTGAATTCTTTGTTTAAATATATATTTCTTGAATTTTCTTCAGGTCTCGCTTTTAAAGTCGAATTATCTCTCTTGCGCAGCGCTTTTCAACTTCTGGTACACTTACCCCCTTGGGGTACATGCTGGACTGTTCAGGGGTACGCGGAAAATTTTTAGTATTTCGGTAAAAAACAGCTTCTATGAATAAAAAAATTATAGAAAAAATATAAAAAAGTATTTATCCCGCTGGTTAGTACTTTTAAACAGCTTTATTTGCTGCTAAAATAAATAAATAAATAAATTCCTGCAATGCTTTTTCAGTTATTTTTCTCTAGGCATCCAAAACTAGGATAAAAACAAATAAGTTTTAAGATTTTAAGCAATTACGAATATAACTTACGAATATAATTAAATTAAAAGCAATTACGAATATAACAGCTCACTGCTGTTTAATTAACGTGTGTGTGTGTGTTAATAACGCCCCACAATTTATTAATCCTATCCCCTTTCCATAACTCTTATACAACCTAACCGCTTATGTAACTACTTCCCTTCTGTGTGACGCCTAACTGCCGCTGGGCATATTGCAATATAGATGATCGACATATGAAACTAACTTTCGTTTGTGCTGAGGTGAGACTCGAACTGCGCGGACTTATATTGAGTATTGGACATTGGGTGAAGAGGACGCTAAGCACTCTCTCCTGTATTCGTTGTGAATATGTAAATGACTTTTCCCCTTTATACTTCTATAAATTGTTACCGAACTAAGTACCAGTAGTGTAGATAATGTTTACAATTTGATAGACGTATTACTCCCATGAATTGGGCCGGGCGATGGCTGAATGACAAGGGTGCTGGCTTTCGGTACCAGCAGGTCCAGATTTCCACATGGGCAAGTGGGGCATTTGCCCAGGACCCCCAAAATTATGGGGCCCCCTAATTTAGTATAAAGTTGTACATAGTTTTGAGAATTTGTTTTTTGGTTAATATAGTAAAGGGGTGCAGTGGCGGATACAGAAAAAAATCCTGGGTGGAGCACAGTGCACCCACTATAGTGAAAGCATGCTTACGTCCATAAGCGTTTCTGGTTTAATTTTTTTTCGGGGGGAGGGGAGAGTTGTAATAACTCCAGACTGTGATTTATTTTGAATTTCAAAAGAAAATTTCATGAATTTATTTATTAACATTAAAAAGTAAATTAATTAATTAACACTTCTTATTAATATTCACAATTTTCTTCAAATTTTGGACTTGTCGGTCGAAATTTTTTTTGAATTTTTGGTCCCGATTTAAGGGAGGCCTGGGTGAGTGTCCCACATGTTCATGTGGAAATCTGGTCCTGAGGAGGGGGGACATGCCCCCCTCTGGATCTGTCCTTGAAGGGGGCCCCCAAATTCTGCTTTGCCCAGGGCCCCATTGTATCAAAGTCGGGCCCTGGGTACCAGAGTCTGTGGGTTCGAGTCCCACTCTTGGCATGGATGTTTGTAGCCGTTCGAAATCGGCTTTAAACGGTAGGTCCCGGTCTAATTAGCTTTCGTGTAGCAAAAAGCCCGTAGCGCTCCAAATCAAACCAAACCCACCATTTGGATTGAAAGATTTTGATGCTGCTCAAGCCCAGCTACAACTTTTCAGTCCAAGAAGCCATCGCCAGCCGTCAATTCCCGTTCTTCTGTCTCCGAATATTGTTATAAGTGTCGTCCAGAGAGTTTTCTTTATATATATATATATATATATATATATATATATGTAGAAGAAAATATTCAAATTAAATCTAATAGAACATACTAAAGAATATAGTACAATTTGAGGAACATTTCCTTTACTGTATTTTAATATTTTTTTGGATAATATCCAATCGTTTATGTCGCATTAGAAAGAAAAAATTTTTTGTCAATTTATTTTGTTCTCATGCACGTGACGATAAATTAATTTAAATTATCACGAAAAGAAAAGAAAACACGTGATCAGCATTTAATAAATAAAATTCTAAAAATTAATCTTTAAAAATTCACCAAAAATCAGAAAATGGAGGTAAAGATTCGAAAGAGATTTCATTTTAAAGGACTTTTAAGGATTTTTCTCTTAATATAAATTTTATAACCCTCATTATTATTTTAAATGCAAACTTTAAAGAACGTTTCAAAAACAGCATAAAAATTTAATTTTAAAAAATCTAAAAAGAATTTTTCAAAAATCTCTCTTAGTGCACCCCTACACAATAAGAAGAATCGCCATGCAACATTTCAGTCCTTTAGATCCAGCGGTTTGGTCTGTGCGTTATATGTCAGTCAGTCAGTCAGGGAACTGTTTTATATATATAGACTAGCTGAAAACCCGCACTTCGCTACGGAGTACATTCAAATTAAATACAACGGTCAATGTATGCAATTAATGCCAAAAAAAAATATATTTATTTATAATAAATACGACGATCAATATATACAATTGATGTAGAAAAAACATATATACAGTGGCTCCCAAAAGCGTTCGTACACTTACGATTTTCAATGAAATAGAGGTCTATCCATTGATTAAAATGAATATTTCAGAATGGGTATTTAATAATAAGATCTATAATCTATTCTTAACAAAACTACATGAAATATTTTGACAACATAGTAAAACTTTATTTTTAAGAAACCAATAATCCAAAAGTAACAAAAACTTTATCTCACAAAAGTCATCGTACACTTGTAAAAAATCTCTACATATTAGTAAATATTCTAATTTTTCGTTAAATTAATATTTAGTAGGATATCCTTTAGCATCCACAACAGCTTTTAAACGTCTGGGAATAGATTGTTCTAGTTCTTTTGTAATTTTTGCATCAATGTTCATCCATTCTTCCATCATAATTGTTTTTAGTTCGCTTTTCGTGTGAATGTCGTGTTTGCGTACTCGAACCTCCAGTTCTCTCCAAATATGTTCTATTGGGTTTAAATCTGGCGATTGAGGTGGTGTTTTCAAAACTTGTGGACAAATATAGAGACACCAGATGCGAACGTTGAGAGCCGTGTGCTTAGGATCGTTATCTTGATAAAAAACAAAGTTGTTTCCAATACCCAAATTTTGAGCTGATAATTTTATATTGTCTCTTAAAATATTTATAAAAACAGCATGATTCATTATGCCATCAATAAATACCAAATTTCCTAGTCCTGATGCTGACATGCACCCCCACACAAGGATACCTCCACCGGCATGTTTAACTGCTCCTACTAAGTTCTTGGGATTAAGTTCCTCATTTTTTCTTTCTCCATACAATTATACGCCCATCAGCACCAAAAATGTTCATCGGCAAATAAGACATTATTCCAATAGGTTTGGGGCTTATTTATCATTGATAGTGCGAAGGGAAGCCTAAACTTTCTGTTTTTCTCACTCACAAAAAATTTTCTATGGGCAGAACGCCCATACAATCCAGCTGTTCTGAGAACGTCAAAAAATTTCAGGTGAAATTGAAGTAGAAAATGTTTCATTGAATTCTGCAGAAAATTTTACAGCACTCAAACGTGAATTTTTCACAAATTTTCTAATTATAAATCTCTGATCACGTTTTGTTAACTTTGCCGGACGGCCTTTTCTTACCTTGTTTTCGATCCAGTTTTCTTCTTTAAAGCGTTTTATCACATACTGCACAGTAGAATGGGATAAATTAAGCAATTTAGCAATATTCCGAACTGATTTACCACTACTATGATGAAAAATAATCAATTTTCGAATGCTGTTTGTTATTTCTTTACGACTACGAGCCATTTTTAAATAATAAATAGAATATTACGGAGTAGGCAAGCAAAAATTAAAGCCAAACGATATTTTAAATGCCACCACAATTCAAAAATAAAAATATAGCGCCAGATGATAATTTTAATTATGAATTTATCCGAAAATATTTCAGTGTACGATGACTTTTGTGAGATAAAGTTTTTGTTACTTTTTGATTACTCGTTTCTTAAAAATAAAGTTTTACTATGTTTTCAAAATATTTCATGTAGTTTTGTTAAGAATAGATTATAGATCTTATTATTAAATACCCATTCTGAAATATTCATTTTAATTAATGGATAGACCCCTATTTCATTGAAATTCGTAAGTGTACGAACACTTTTGGGAGCCACTGTATTTATAAAAAAATCGTAAGGGATATTTTTATAGACAAAATAATGTCCAATCATCTGCCGCATTAGCAAGAAAAAAAAATTTTTTTTTGTCTATTTAGTTGTTATGCACGTGACGATAAATTTATTTAAAGTACCAGAAAAAGAAATCACGTGATCAGCATTTAATAAATTAAATTCTAAAAATTAATCCTTAAAAATTCACCAAAAATTATAAAATAGAGGTAAAGATTCGAAAAGGATTTGATTTTGAAAGAATTTTTATGATCTTTCTTGTGATATAAATTTTATAACCCTCAAATTATTATTTTAAATGCAAACCTAAAAAAAGTTACTAAAGCAGCTTAAAAATTTAATTTAAAAAAATCTAAGAAGATTTTTTCAAAAATCTCTCTCTTAGTGCACCCCTACACTATAAGAAGAATCGCCATGCAAAATTTCAGCCCTTTAGGTCCAGCGGTTTGGTCTGTGTGTTGTATGTCAGTCAGTCAGTTACGGAGCTGTTTTATATATGTATATAGATTATCCCTATATGGATATTCGTTAATATTAGAACATCGCATGTAGCAAAATTATTCCCTTTAGTTTGATGACACTTAATTCTTTCTAAGTGAGCAAAATAACTTATATTCCAAAAAACTGTGTCTTTATTCAAATGATTATTGTAAGACTCTTTCAGCGTTTTCTCTTTGATTGCACCCGAAACTAAGCAGAAATAGTATACTATCAAGAGTCCATATATCTGAGTTCAACAGAGAAACTTGAAGATTTGATAGCACTTAATAGTTGACCAGTGATTGATTGGTAACATTAACAGAATACTTGGCAATATACAAACTCAAGTCATTACAACATCGACATCTACAGTTTTAATGGTTGCCTGTATATAAATCGTATAATGGATTTGCAACGTACATCCCTATAAAAGACACTTTTATGCGGAATGCATCTATCTTCACATGTGAAATCTCTCATGGGGAATATTTATGTTCTAATCCCCGTTCTTTCAAACTTCCTCTAGCTAAAAGGAACTCCAAAAGCAGCAATTTTCCCCAGTATATCCCTGACAAAATGAACGTAGCCTCGAGCAGTTCGATCAATTCAAGTTTTTTTTTTTTTTTTTTTTTTTTTTTTTTTTTTTTTTTTTTTTTTTTTTTTTGGGGGGGGGGGGGAGGTTGTTAAGAGGATATATACACATAATTTTTTTTCTTTGTGGTATAATTCATTAATATGAATGCAAAAATTGTCTCCTGACGGAAACAAAAGGATCTGCTCTTCAAAGTCTATTATTTTTTCTCCCTAAACTGTG
The DNA here is from genome assembly GCA_907164885.2 of Dolomedes plantarius. Classification (NCBI taxonomy): domain Eukaryota; kingdom Metazoa; phylum Arthropoda; class Arachnida; order Araneae; family Dolomedidae; genus Dolomedes; species Dolomedes plantarius. The sequence continues at coordinate 86,400,957 of OU015492.1, forward strand.
ATAAAGTTTTAAAAACTTATTTTGTGGTTCAAAGTTTTTTCTGCTCATATTTATCTGAAATTACGTCGTTCACTTTTTAATCTATTCAGATAACATTATGGATTATTAAGTAAACCAGATTTAACGAATAATTAAGAGTTCTATTTCTTTAATCCATGAGTTTGTTTTTACTTCGACTGAACAAAACTAGGCTAGTTAGGAAGGTTAGCCGAATAGCAGCGCTACAGTCATTTCTTGCTACACGAGGATTAAATAGACCGGCTAATAAGAAATGATATTTTTGTTAATGTAATGAGCATTAAAACGAACACAAGGATGTTCTACTGATAGAGAAAATTAATCTGATCTTAAACATCTTATTTGATTAATGCATTGTTCACCGTTCACTGAAAAAAATACAAGGAAATATGTGTACATATCTATTCGTATATTCTTAAAATATTGACTGAAAGTGATTGACTTGTTCGAGTGGTAGATTTTAAGGAGGTGAAGTAGGATCTTTTAATAATAATAATAATAATAATAATAATAATAATAATAATAATAATAATAATAATAATAATAATAATAATAATAATAATAATAATAATAATAATAATAATAATAATAATAATAATAATAATAATAATAATAATGTTTTATCTTCGGCCGCCCACCTGGTATAGTGGTTAGCGTCATGAACCTCCATGCACGCAGTGGGCTGGGGCTCAAATCCCGATTAAGACTTGTTAGTTACTGTGTCGTCCCTCATTGGGAGCAATGGTGGTTCACTTAAGTGGTGCCCACCTAACAAAGTAGCCAGCAAGATTTTTTTTTCATTTCTTCTTGTTTTGAATTTTTTTAAAAACTTTAACGTATATGTGTGCTTGTGTATTAATGTATATATACTTATTAGATGCCTGATTAAGTATGAAAATTTGGACGAATCATAAATTAAACAAGTTTAAACATACTATTGCGCTGTCTTGAGGCATTTAGAAAATCAACAAAATAAAATCTTTTATTTCTATCAAAACCTTTTAACTATATTAAAATTTTACGACTGAAAATTTAAAAGAAATTATCTGTCAAGCCATACATGTCTCCCGAAATTATAACTTGTCTACAAGCAAGGTAATACGATAATATGTCCTCACGAAAAAATACCTTGTTCAGCGGAAAGTTCCATGAAACAATTCTGCAAAGAACAAACGAGATATAAACAAATCCACTCAAGCATGTATTCAGTGAAAAAAAAGCTTACGCCGCTAATTACCGACCTTGATACGTATTTTGGAGAATTTTTGCTTTTTCACCTAATGGGCATAAAATTCAAAGAATTAACAGAATCAAGATTCAGGTCCAGATGCCCATTTGAGCTTGAAGTCAATGGATACGACGAGACACACTTCTCGTTTATCGGCGTTGAGGGTGGTAATTTTTGTCATATTCTGGAGACCTTTATGACAGGCGATATTTATCCTTCTCTTTCATTTATTTCTTGTCGAAACAAAGTTTTTCCTGTGAAAGAAACGAAACTTGAATTTTGACGATCCACGCGCGGCTGATTTTCAGACTGCGGTTGATGACAGCGGTTTAGTTGCAACGGATGCATTTAGTTATTGAGGACAGGCATTGTGCGTATGTGTGCATTGCCATTAGGCATTTTTTACTTTTACTCCCAACGAAGAGGGTTTAATGCTCGCGTTATTAAAATTCTATAAGTGTATAGGTGTTATCTTTAATTTGAATTTCTTTATATTGCTTCAAATTATGTTTTCCTATAAGACTGTTGTGTACTAACACTATTGAATTCTCTCACCTCAGTGTTAACGTATGGAGAAAAATTGTCCAAGGATTGCCGACTTGGATTTAAAGATTTTTTAAAAAAAATTGTTCTCCGTAATAGGGAAAGAAATTTTACACCTTGGGGCATTTTTCGTTTTTAAAAAAATGGAAATATTATTTTTTAATTTAAATTATTCGGGGGAAAAATCTGGTATAGTGTGTTTTAAACGCTCATAAATTCCTTTGGTGAACGAAATTCATAAAATCAATCCTTCAAGGTGCAGAAAAGTTCAGGCTATCTGAAAATACCATTTTTATTGGATTGTCAGCATTTATGTATCTGTAAATAGTACACAAATTTTCTCCATAGGTTAACATGGTTAACCATAGGTTTCCATAGGTTAACCTCCATAGGTTAACCATGAGGTGAGCGAATCCAATAGGGTTAGTACACACGACCCTTAATACTTTAACATGACAGTAATATAATTATTATTTCGTTTATATTAACAACATTTCAAGCAGAAAATTTTGAAATTATTTTGAAAGAGAGTACTTTTTTTTGGCGTCTACAGATTGAAGTAAATATTAGCCTAACTGTATAAAATGTTACTTACATATCTCTCATTAAAACATCTTCCAACTGCGAATTAGTGTGTTAGAAATGCCCCATTTCAAGTGCATTGCTGTAAAACATACTTACCAAACCGGATTCTCATCACGTAGAAGATTTCAATTAACGGCATATGTAAGCGTTCGTGAAGGGTTTATTTGTCGTTCATTATAAAAATTTCTGACATTTGATTTCTCGAAATCTAACTTCAGTATTTGATACAACATGTTCCCCTCCAAAAGAAGCGCAAATTTTGACTCATCAGTCAATCGAAAGCCTGAAAGTTCGAGGGTTATTCGGAAAGTAAGTTCCGTTACGGTATAAAAGAAAAAGGAGACAGATGTGGACAGAGATATATATTTAATAATGATTTACAAACATTACACTATTTTTCGACATAGTCACCCAGCACAGTAAGGCATTTATCGTATCGAAATACAAGGTTATATATGCCTGCTTCATAGAAAGTGGCTGCCTGTGAGGTTAGCCAGGATGTTACGGAATCTTTCACTTCTTCACCAACATCAAAACGCTGGCCACTCAAGAATCGCTTCAAGTACAAGAATAGGTGAAAGTCATTTGGCGCCAGTTCAGGGATATACGGCGAGAGATTAAATTGTTCCCAACCGAAGGACTTGATGAGATCACACGAGCTGCATGTGACCTGGCATTGTCATGCAACAAGATGACACCATCACTAAGCAAGCCGCGTCTCTTGTTTTGAATGGTACGTCGCAGCATTTCAATGTTGCACCTATGATGTCGATGACGAAGTGAAAAATGCCGTAATATCCTGGCTAACCTCACAGGCGACTATCATTTACGATGCTGGCATACAAAACCTTGTATTTCGATACGATAAAGGCCTTAATATACTGGGTAACTATGTCGAAAAACAGTTTAATGTTTGTAAATCGTTATTAATATATATCTTTGTCAACATCTGTCTCCTGTTTCTTTTACACAGTAACGGAACTTACTTATCAAATAACTCTTGTATAATTATGTATACCAGGTCTTGTTTTATTTTTTCTCACAACTGTTATAATTACACATTTGAAAGAAAAATATCAATGAATAATTTTACTCCGACCAGTGTGAAATATAGTCCTCTCTAAATGTTTTGAACATTTTTTAGTCCTAAGAATCCACAAACACTAAATTATTACCATTATTAAGGTGATGCTACATAATTTTATCATTTATTCAAGAAAATTGGAGAAATTCTGGGAGGGTGGTTGGACGAGAGATACGGTCACCCACACGAATTTTAATTTGACCGAGACCTCAAGTTTAAAGCCGATTCCGCCTGGTTACAAACGTCCAAATCTACCGTAGGACTCGATCCCACAGAATCTGGTACCGAATGCCAGCGTTCTAGCCATTCGGCTATAGCCCGGAAAAAATCTGGGAGGAAAAAAGGCACAAAACGCCAATGGAACCCACGTGCGAACACCATTTGAACTTTCAAAGTATCAGTGAAATTTCGCAGAAAAGGCGTTTGCCAGAAGGCGTTTGAGAGATTAACAATATCATTATGAACGAATCTGGGCGATACCAAGTTGAAGCTTTAAGCGACAGAGAAATCTACCAGATCTTTCTGTTTCAAAGGAATTAGACCATGGTTTAATCCTGTGGTCCATGGACCTCTTGAGGGTCCGTAAATAAATTTATAGGGGTCTTCGACATTGAGGAGAATACTAGTCCAGGAACTCGGTCATGCCGCATATTACAAATTTTAAGACTTTTTATTTGAAGCTAAAATTGCATGTTTAAAGTTTCAAAATTAATAAAACCCTGTAGAGGCCTTTGAATTTGAATTCAATTAGATGTTATAATTGTGTAGTAGTCATTCAGTAAAGCGTTTTGTAAAGTGTAACTGTGACAATTATTTATCTACAGTTTTAGCGTTGACTTTCTCCGTAAATAAACTCTTAAGTGATTGATTAGCGATATTTCCTCGTATATTGTACTGCAATGCCGTGTATATACTGCGATTCTGTGTTAATAGCTGTTGTAGGTGAGTAGAATGCCTTTTTCTGTAAAATTTTACAAAACTGATTAATTTAAATTTTGAGTCTTCATGGTCTGTGATTTTCACAAGGAGGGAACCATAGCTTTCACCAGATTATCAAAGGGTCATCAACACTCTAAAAAGGTTAGGAACCAATGAACAAGACGTAAGTCGCCTATCAGTGGCAAAAACACGTGGGTAATTTCTCATATCACGTCAAGTCACAGATTAATTGAAACAAATTATATTCGTCAGTAAAACACAATGATAATTTTACATCTCTTGGTGAAACTTCTATAGGCGAACATAATTGTGATTCGATAATTTAGAGTGTGTTACTGCCATTCAGTTTTACCCTTGAACGTTAAAATGAAAGAATCTGATCCAGCCACTGAATGCACTGAAACCATCAAAGTGTTAGATACGTTTTAGAATGAGTGAAACATGTAGTATTGGCCTAAGTCAAAGAAAAAATAAATTGGCTCCTTCTAGAGAGTAGGCTTCAACAAAATCGAGAGAACTGAAACCGATTCAAACGAGATGAAGAATCAATTTTGCAGTTTTTGATGTAAATGTTGAATTTGTAAGTCTTGTCTTCATATTGACGACTTTGTGGTGACTAAGTGCAAATATCCAACACCAAAAGTGAAATTTCTTTCTCAGAGAAACAATCACATGAAGAAATTGAAATCAAATAGGTGAAAGAAGCGTTGGAGTCAAACAATAATATTAACTCGACCAACTGCACAACAACTTTTAAAATACAAGAAATCTGAAAGATATTTTCCCCCTTTAAGCATAATGATGCAAAATCATTTGATTTAATATCATGATTCAAAATGAATGTTGGGAAATACTGCTAAAAAGGGAGAGGCTGGGGACAAAATTCTACAAATTATCAGTGGAGGGTATTTTGAATAGTTATACTGATTTCATATTTAAACAAAATTTAACTGTGTACCTCCAAACACAATTATTGTATCCTGATTCACGAAAACGAGTGAACAAGTTTATTGTAATTTAAATAGTAAAACTCAAATTTAGTAATTCAGAAACAAATCGATGAGTAACATTTGAAGTACTTCACCAACCCCCTTTCTTCTTTTGATTTCAAATTTTTTCTGTCCCGTGGGTATCCGTAAATCAGGAGATTTACTAGAGTATCACTAACTCCTATTTACTGTAGTATTTTGCATTTTCTCCGCACTATAGACACCGGTATAATTGTACACAAATATTCCTCGTTATATCTATATTAAGAAAGATACGTTTTGGAACATACAGACCCATATTTATGCGGGATAGTAATTATTACCATGTTTTTATTAACTTGCTTTCTTGTTTGTTTGTGTGTGTGTTTGTCCAGTACAAATCTTGCAATCGATTTTTAACTAACTTCCCGACTAGATAGACATTTTAAACTTATAGAATAGCTCATAACACGATGACAATGCATTTTTTAAATACTTTTAGCCATTTTCAAGCAGAATTAAATTCATTTTCAGTTAATTTTGTTTTGTAGACTGGTGCAGCCATCTTTCGGTCGGGAGGGGAACGAAAAGTTAAACACAAGTTAACTTCCAATTATCTTCATTTTCTTATGAAGTTGATGGGGTAATTCATCAAAAAATTTTAAAAATGTATTTATTAATACATAGAATTGTCAAGTTTATATGATTCAACAGAAAATTTAAAAACATGGTATATCAAAAGTTTATCTTGTAATTATATAAAACTGAGCCTCCATTTAAAGATGTTCCTCTGTTTTATCTCAAAACTACCGTATAATTCAATGAAAATTAGTTAAGTTGTAAAACTTAACGTGATGAAATCTAAAAGAATGAAAAAAAATCTTAAATTTATAGTATAATGTAACAATCATTGTGCGAGGAAATCTAATTCACATAGGGAAGAATAGACGTAAAGAGACATCATAAATAAAACAACAGATATTTCGCTCACACACTAAATTTAATTCAGTTAAATGCATTTAAGGTAAGTTGGTGTAACTGGGCCCATACGGTAACTGGGCCATCCCCTCCTAGATTTTTCCTTTACATATTAGGTGGGAATTCCACTCTGGGTGTTATTTTCTTTCCGGTGTTCGTAACAATCTGTCTTACAACATTGGTAATTGCTTTGAAAAAACATTTTTAAATGGGGGTAGAATTTTTTTTCTTTTTTCTAGATATACAAGCATTGGATCCAGTTACCCAGTCACAGATTCTATTGTTTCTTATGAGAAATAGACCTGGGTAGCCCACCTGTATTTAGAAATATATACAATATTTATATATAATATATATATATATAATAAAAATCAATATCACAGCTTTAACAGACTCCCTAAGCCTTACGAAACTGCATGTAATAGAAAGATTTTTTTAAATTATACGTGTTAGTACAATTTTAATGTGTTAAATGTATAGTATATAAAAAAGTTGAAAATCTATGGCCCAGCTTACCTTATGTCTTAAAAATTCTTAATGGTCGATAGGAAATATGTTTAATGAATGAAAGAGAGAGAAAATAGAAACTCTCAACAATAATGGCAGTTTTCAAAATTTTAAAATTGTAAATTTTGACGTAAAAAATTAAGGAAAATTATTTTTTCAATGTAGATTTCATACGGAGAAAAATAAAGTAAAAATGCACTCGAAGCCGTTGAAAAGTCCTAGTTCTATTTTTTAAATGAGACTCATTTATCTATTGCATTCATGAACGATTATCGATGGCCAGGAGAAGTTTAATTTATTTATGTTAAGAGATACTTTTAAATTACTGAGGGTAGAGATGGTACAAGGAGATTGCTTAGATTATTCTGATCTTCTTAGGATGATAAAGTCTTTTTTTTTCTTCTTTCCCTCATCAACTTATCTACACCTTCATAGCCATGTGCTTCAGTACTCCTTCAAATATAATTAAGAAACATATAATGTTATTTTACTACTGAAGCAACTTTTCATGGAATTGACAATAATTCCAGCTGTAATAATTTTCTAAATTCTATCTATGCCCATAAAAGGTATTAAATATTTATATATTCATCTGAAAAACAACATTTCATCTGGTAGAATAAGAATTGATGCCAGAAAAAAAATGAATGCCTTCGCTTGAAAGTCAAGATAACCCGCTTAAAAGAATTAAGCCCAGTTTTAATTTTAATTTTTCTGATTTGAATATCGAATTAATTTTCCTTTCAGTAAAATGTGTCATTTTGCATACGTTTGGAGACCTTTACTTGCTTTTGCTACCATGGTTAATACGTGCCAAGACTTTCACCAGAAAAAATTTAAGCTCTCGGCGATTAAAAACTTAATCTCTTCATTCAAAATAAAATGAATTTATTAAAAAAAATTCTAAAGGGCATTAAGCAGAAACAGAGAACATAAACAACAAATGAGATAAAATATCTTTTGTGATTTATCGGCTTAAAGGAAAAAGTTTCACTGTTCTGTATGTAAATCATTTCACAACAGATCAAACACACTAAAATATTTCCCATTTATGGCAGGGTGGATTCGGTTCATCTTTACGTTCCATTTTTTTATTGAATAAAATTCACACGTAGTCTTTCAACAAAATTGCCTGTTGGCTAAATCACTTTTCTCAGCAACTGATATATGCAAGATCAGACAGCTAATCTTCTAATAAGAACGAAAGAATCTATTCTTATTCACTCAATGCGGTGAAAAGAAATCGAAACAGTAAACCAGAGGCAATGATAAATTTCAATTTAAAGATGACTGATAAAGGCAGCAGATGAGAAAACGAATCTTGTTCCCACATTCGTCCCAGTTTTTACTTACAAGTGAATCCATAACGTCAATGAATAAGATTGTTACTCAACCCAACCGAATTCTTTTCTTCGGGTTACTTTCTGCGTGGTACAAGGCACGATTGGGATGATATGACGAGGCATTATCTGAGGTAATCCCATTTTAAAAATGGCTATTTGGGGATTTTCTTGTCTGTTTTATTCTACGCCCAAAGGCTATCTGTTATTCAAATGCCTTTTACAAATGTCTGCGGTGATCGTAATGGATAGAAAATATGCTGCATCTTGACGTTTTTCTCGTTCAATTCTCCTTCAACGAGCACACTTCTGAAAATAAGTGCAATGGATTAATATTTGAAACAACACGAACCAGTAATTTATTTATTGTAAACATTGAAAATTGATTGAAAATTTAAAAAATTAATCTCATAATGTTTAGTAGACTTGTTTGCCTTGTTATAAACAGAATGAATGGATTTAAACAAAAGAGTTTATGGATTTAAACAAAAGAGTTTCACTTACAGTTTAATTTGAACACATCCTTTTCCCATTAAGTGATTTTCAGAGATACAGTGTGAAGGCTTTGAGGAAAATTTGATGACACCAACGGCTGTTAAAAGCTTGTCATGTTGAATAATGTATAAACTTTAAGACGTAAATGAAGATATAAAGGATTCTATATCTTGACACAGCACTGTAATGTTTTAATTTCTTTGGAATTATATTTTAACGGTAACATTTCTGTTTCCTGATACAGCTTATTTTGTTTCATATGGTTCGCGGTAATTATGAATTTTGGTGCAATATTTTGGTTTTATAACTTAACTGCGCGTTTATAGGTATTCAGAAAGAATTCATTGTATAAATAATAGTACATATGATACCTAAAATTGTAGATATACATATTTATTCTGCAATATGTTTTACCACTCAAAGAATGCTTAACAGCTAGAAACTGATTTTGAAGATGCTTTAAGATCTACCAAGTGGGTTTGATTTCAAATCTCGGATAAGGCAAAAGTGTCTCTGTATAGGGAGTGCAATTGATTCACCTACAGGCTACTCCATAGTATAATTGCCAACAGATTTCGCGATGTGTGCGGGAGAATGCCCTTTGGATAAGTGCCTATCGCATTAAAAAGGAAATATAAAAAAATTTTGTTTTTCTAGATTGAATGTGATGAGGAGCAATACCTCTTACTAAGAAATAATGCCCATAGGTTACAAAGTACTCCTCCCCCCTCCCCAGTGAGAATTGGGGAAAGTTGGAAAGTTGTGAGAGCACAAGCACTCCATTGTCACTTTAAAGTTTAGTGTAATCTAGCTTAAATTCTCTAGCTAGCTAGCATTAGAGGAATGATGTACCTAATTATAAAATCGTTTTCTTTAATTCGATTTCTGTTACTTTATATACATGATACACGACTTGGTACGCACGACTAAACTTTGGACAGTCTTGTTAAGGTTTACTCACGCCACCAATTACTTTGCTGCACCTCAGTTATTTTCATCCCGAGTCAAGCGACAAAACTCCGCTCCCTACATGAGCAGTCCTGTACTTTCTCACCCCGAAGTTATCTTCAGATAGGAGTAAATGAAAAAAGCACTGTAAATTTCTAAGTTTGTGAACTTTGGGTATTCTAAAAGAAACAAAAAATTAGAACCACACAATAAACAATATGTAACGTATAATTAATTTTATTATTATTATCATTATTATTATTATTTTAGACACGGGATCAACTGAAATTCAACACAGCTCAGTTGTCAAGGATGAGAATAAGGTTATCTGATGGCAGTTTTTTGAAATGTCCCTTTTCCCCCTTAGAGTCATCTTAGAAATAATATAAGACTGAAGTTATAGACTCTGTTTTCAATAATTTCTAAACATTAAAAAAAAGATAAAAACCTCCAGTCACAGAAACATGATTACTCCGAAATGGAATGTAGAACTTAAAAAGAAACGAAAATTTCTTCAGTGACTGCATCCAAGAATTTTTTTTAAAAAATAATTTATTTATTTATTTTAAAGCGGAGGCACTTGTGTAGACATTCGCCTATAATCCCCCGCAGTTTTGCTGTCCATTTTATTATAGGGGTACCATATAGGCGGATCAGCATTACCCCCTATGAAGAGACGACACAAACAGAGGTATTTTAGTGGCGCGATGCCGGGATTCGATCCGAGCACCCTCAGCACTAAAAGCCACAGGGCCACCACAAGCCGCATACAAGAAATAATCTACAGCGAGGTTACAAAAGGGAGGAGTCATACTAAACCCTAATGCTGAGTTTATCTGTGCTGATCTCCGTTTTCACGATTTTTTTAGCAAGATATTGGGAACTGAGAGTAGAACAAAATCGGAAAAGCTATACCAAGATTTCGGCAAAGAAAGCCAAAACATTGAGTGTGATAGTCGAATTCCTGTAAAGAATTCATCCTTCATTTTTTTTAAAAATGTTCTGATTTATTGTAAAACTGAGGCATTCTCGAACATTAATTATTCTAAAGTATTTACATCCATTGACTACTTAATCGTTCGGTGTCGATCATTGAGTGAATAGTCAACGTCATTTAGTAGTAGAAACCTCATTTTCGGATGTCAGGAGTTTCAGCGATGCAATTGCAACTGTAGTGATGATGGCGTATGTTTGGTTTTCTGTGGTTTTCTTGGAGGGACGAAATACCCATAAACTTCCACCTCATATTTCATTTTTTTAGTGTATAGGTTGTAAAATAACCTTAAAACAATTTAGGCGTACATGCGTTGGGGCAATCAAGGAAATTCAGAGAATTGGCCTTTATTATACATTTATTTGACAATACTAAAAATTCTTTTAAAGTTAAATTAATAATAGAATAATGTTCCCCTTCATATTATCATTTAATACATGAGAAATCAGAAGCAGAGACAAAATATTCGAACAAAGCAATTATTTCTAGGATCTTTCGGGAGTCACTTACTACCGTTGAAGAATACAGCAATGAATGATTTCGTTGACAGGGGCTCACATCATGTCATATGCAGTATCATCTTGTCGGATTCCAGGAACTTCGGCTAGACTCCGAGACAGCTCAATCGGCCTTCTATAACGTGCGAGCTCCAGGGAACCGCAAGCGAAATCTGTCTACCTTCTCTCGTTTTTTTTCTCTTGGAGGGGCTGCTGTCCATTAACCGGGGCCATTTTGGCCCGCCCCTTTTTCTCTCATTGGACAGTGGGCTGCCTTTCTCTTAGCAGTTCCTGCCCTAATTGGTCTCTTATTTCACTGATCATGTTCACAGTCTACTAAGTACCTCCCCTCCATAATTTTCGTTTGAAATACAACTTGACCATTATGTGAAAGTTTTATTGTGGGCCATAAAATAACGCCACCATCTATCTTGTAATATTTATAGTCTTTTGATCGCAATCAATGGCCACACCGACAGCTTTTCTTTTACACGCCACTTTAGTGTTCAAGTATCTATTTATTTTTTTGCCCCTGAAGCTGTTATAAGAGTTTTATTATTGATCGTCTCTCGACCACACACCGCGGTGAATTATAACATTCAGCGCTTCTACATAGTGTGGAAGGCAAGTAGGGATATATAACACTAATATGCAAGGTTTTGTTGTTTTGAAATTGATAGGTGTATCTAAATCGATTTTTTGCGCAGATTTCGAAAATGACCTTCAAAATTCCGTATCACGTTATGTTTTTTCACAAATGACGGAAATGTGAAAATTTTAATAAAAACGGTATTTTGTAATGACATTGTTATAGGGCAACGTTCGTAACATGTGAAAATGGTCTCTGGAGGGGTGGAATGATTGTTTAAGGTATAGATAAACATCAATACCTAGCTCATAATGGAAATGCAACTGTTTTATCTGTATGATCTCACGATTTGCGCCACTCACAAAGGCGAAACATGAGATAATTTATCTTGGCACGGCAGTATGACTCATACCTCACGCCAGCGCTCCCTTCTTGCTATTGGTCACATGTGGCGCCATTCGAGGCAGATCGTGGTACACTGGTCAGTGCAAAGAAGGTACTGCTCCCGTTCGGTTGTTTCTTTGTGGCGTGTGCAATGGCTTCACGTGGTTGTGTAAATCATCCAGACATCTTTTGCTACATATGTGGCTGTTATACGACAGGAAAAAAAGAGGCAAAATATTACGCCTTTGGTGAAAAATGCTTATTTTCAATACTTCGGCATTAAACTGGCAGATCAGGACAAAGTTTGGGCTCCTCACAAAGTATGGCGTGTATGTGTGGAGGGGTTGCGAAACTGGAAAAGTGGAAAAAGGGGATCAATGCCGTTCGGTGTACCCATGGTGTGGCGTGAGCCAAAAAATCATAGTGACGACTGATACTTCTGCACAGTGAATATCGTGGGCCATACCAGAACCAGTAAGCATAACATTGTGTATCCCAATATCCCATCTGCCATAAGACCAGTAACCCATAGCGAATCCATCCCTGTGCCATCCCAGTCCAATATCAAGCCCCCAACAGACACCGATTCAGACGATGTTACAAGTGAGGAGATGTACAAACTGGACATCATGGAGGATGAAACCCCAGTGCCATTTACACAGCATGAACTGAATGGTTTGGTTCGCGATCTGAATTTACCTAAAGACGCAACAGAGCTTTTAGGATCAAGACTTCATGAAAAGAGTTTACTGTGCCCTAATACGAGATTCTCCTGGTACAGACACCGAAAAGCAGAATTGGTTCCGTTTTTTGCTGAGGAAGGTGGTTTGGTATATTGTCGAGACATTCCGGCAGTCATGAAATACTTTAACATCAATTACAATTCAGGACAGTGGAGGTTGTTCATAGATACCAGCAAATCCAGTTTAAAAGGTGTTTTATTACACAATACTAACATCCATCCATCCATTCCAGTAGCACATTCTGTGACTTTGAAAGAGACATACGAGAACCTTAAATTACTGCTGGAAAGTGTGCAGTACAAATTTCATAAATGGTCTTTCTGCGGGGATTTCAAGGTGATTGGAATATTGCTCGGCCAACAAGGAGGCTACAGAGAATTTCCTTGCTTTTTGTGTGAATGGGACTCTAGAGCAAGGACGAAACATTGGGTTCGGCAGCAGTGGCCAGTCAGAAGTACATTCACACCTGGCGAGAAAAACATTGTTTCATTTCCACTGGTTGATCCCTCGAAAATACTGTTGACACCTTTACACATCAAACTTGGCTTAATGAAGCAATTCGTGACAGCTTTAAGCAAGGACAGTAAATGCTTTCAGTATCTGTGTGGTAAGTTTGCATCAATCATGACTGAAAAAATTAAAGCTGACATTTTTGTAGGTCCTCAAATACGAAAATTAATGGCAGACAACAAATTTGAGAAAACCATGTGTGAGTGCGAATTGCGAGCATGGATTGCATTCAGAAATGTGGTACACAACTTTTTAGGGAACACGAAGGCTTCAAATTACACTACTCTAGTTGAGGAGCTGCTGGAATCTTATAAACTGCTTAGTTGCAAAATGAGCGTCAAAGTTCACTTTCTTCATGCTCATCTCAATTACTTTCCTAACAATCTTGGTGATTTTTCGGAAGAACATGGCGAGTGCTTCCATCAGGATATTAAAGTGATGGAAACGAGATACCAAGGAAAGTGGACTGTACATATCATGGCCGACTATTGTTGGATGTTGAACAGAGACTGTACGGACGCACATCGAAGACAATGCAATAAAGGAAGTTTGTAGGGGAGCCCAGTGGTCAATGTTAGGTGTGTTTGCTTTTGAATATGTATTGATGTTTATCTGTTCCTTAAACAATCATTCCGCCCCTCCATAGAACATTTTCACTCCTTACAAACGTTGCGATATAGCAATGTAATTAAAAATAACTTTTTTAAAAATTTTCACATTTCCATCATTTATGACAAAACCTGACGTGATACGGAATTTCGAAGGTCATTTTCGGAATCTGCTCAAAAAATCCATTCAGATACACATATTCATTTCAAAACAACAGAAAAAAGTTGAAAAATTGCAGATCAGTGATCGTAAGATGAGTCAGCTACTACTTATGGAGCGAAGCCTCGCGTACTGGATAATTTGAGAGAAGTGCTGATAGGTTCCTTGTGAGGCAAATCACCTTGTGGTATATTTGCTTATCGAGATCTTTCCTCTTCATATCCTCTGTTGAAATTACTTCGTGGTAAAATATTTCGATAAATTGCAACATAATAACAATTTTTTAAGAAAAGTCTTTTTTTTTTTTTAAGTCAGTAAACTTTATGAAGTTTATTGATTTTTTCAAAAAGCAAACAAACAAACTTTTCCCCCTATTCCAAAATTAACTTTTCGTCTAGTAAACCGGGTTAAAGATTTTCATCATCGAATAAAATGTGAAAATAACGTGAGATGTACAAACATATAATTCAATTTCACGCACTAACTTTTCATATCGTATGTCACCCGACAATCTTCACACTTCATTAGAGCGAGACACTAACCAGAAGCCGAGAAATACATTTAAGAGTTCTTTAACATTTTTTATTGGCTTGAATTAGAGATTTGAAATAAATCATTATAATTTTCTTTTCTATACAGGATAAACAGGTTAGGTTTCTGTTGTATTGCTAACATTTTTTATTAAATCAGGTACATTTTCTCTCTCTTCTTTCTCCCTATTCTAATGATGTGCAGTCAACCACTGACTGAGTGGTTACTATTTACAATGAGGCAATTATTAGGGTCTAATATAGTCTAAAAGTGACGATGGTAAAGAGGGCTAGGTTTACAGGAATTGTAACTTTAACAGGGCATATTCTCCCATGATCGTCGTGACATAAACAAGCCTATAAAACAGGGTTTCTCAAAGTGTGCGCCGCCAAACATTTCCAGCGGCATTCTTTTATTGCCGTGCCTTGGGGAGACTTCCAGGGACGTCTTGGCAGACGCCATACGGCTAATCTATATATTTAAGTTGCTAAGCCGATTCTTTTGGCAGCCCGAGAGAAAACTACTGCATCAATTTACTTTATTTTGGTCTTAAACGAAATATTTTAATCTATAAATGTGTCAATTTTGGTTTTTGTAACCGCAATTTCTATTAATTACGATAATTTACAATTAAAAATTGCCTTCTGCGCATGCTCAGTGACATGTTTAAATCTCGCTTTAGGTACTCACTAAGCACGAGGCTCCATAAACACATTAATCTGTTTCTGCGCATGCTCAGTGACATGTTTAAATCTAGATTTGGATACTCACTAAGCACGAGGCCGCATAAACACGTTAATTTGTTTACACCGAGGAATCTCTGTAGCTCTCTCTTTCTGCCATTTTTATTTTTAATTATGTTTGTGTGATATAGAATTAAACCTGACGGAAATTGTTTATTTCGCACTGTTGAGTAACCATCTTTCTATTTATTGGGTTCAATAATAATTTTTTAAAGTGTATTTCTCTATTCTTAATATTGTGATTTTCAACATTTGGCAATGTTGTGCTGAGTACAATTTGTGTAATAGTACATTTATTTACTATCCAGCCGTCATGTTTTGACGAGTTCCAACTAGTGATAAAGCCCTTTACACAAAATGTAATTTTTTTACCTTCATTTTTTTAACCTCTACCACCTCATATTTATGTTTATGCTATTAAGTGAAAGGTAATATAGTTAGAAATATAACTAAAAATTTTCTGTACTGTACTGTATAATGTTTGGCCCATAATAAGGGTGCCGCAAGAAATTTTCTGTAAGTCAAGGGAGCCGCTGGTCTAAAAAGTTTGAGAACCAGCTCTATAAAACATGAAAATTTTTCTCCCAGGGATTAGTTTCGGGGCACAGGAAAATTTCTCCGTGCGAAAATCACGTCTTCATGGCATATATTCTTAACTGAGAGTAATGCTTATTGGTAGATTTTACATATGAGGCGGTGAAAGGCAAAGTGGTGTAAGTCACATTTTCAACTTTCTTTACTTGAGGGCAAAAATGTAATCTCCATGTTCAATTTATAGTGGAATTGAAAATAATTATTATTTGCAATATTATAATAATTATTATGAATTATAATTTGTTCAATTTATAGTTCAATTTTTTTGTACTTGACGCTTTTGACTTACACCACTTGACCCACTGACTTACACCACTTTGCCTTTCACCGCTTCATATATACGTGATCAGTAGAGCACTCAGGATTTAATCTTGGGGGGGGGGGTGGCCGAGTTGAACGGATAAAATTATTTATAATGCAAATTCAATAGTCATAATGCAATTTCTATTTCTTTGAGGGGGGAGGGGCAGGGCCCCTTGGTCCACCCTCTGGGTGCGCCACTGTACGTGATGACGCCATTTTCACACGTCGAAATTTTCGTATGCCCCGAGACTAAGGTCCCTAGTTGGAATTTCAGGATTCATTTATTAAAATTTCGTAACTCTCCGACGTCCAGTGCATACTCTTATTTTTTTTTATTTCCTCTGTGGTATGTTTATTCTTTTCCTGTCTGTTTAGTTTCCTGTATTTCTGCTCTGTCATAAGTGCGCTGGTGTCGTCATGGTTCTAAATCAAGCGGTATAAAATAGAAAAAGTGAATCTGATCAGTAACTAGTTCACCTCTCTCACACCAGTGGTTAAGCAGGCAACGTTAGTAGTAGGGTTAGGTATCAAACTTGTATTGCAGTTTGATATCTATCTATCTATAAACCATGAAAGATTGTTCTTGATCTTATCTCTAAATCTGCCAGTAAATAGGTTTTTAATTATACTTCGCGACATCTTTTTTTTACGTTACGGAAGCATTTATAAAAGTGTTATACCTGACATTTAGCCTGAGCATGAAGCTTGGGATCGCATAACTGCTAATGGCAATTTAGATCTGAGAACTTCAGAATCACATAAATATGTAATATTATAATAATTCTTACACATTGGTATTAAGTACATATCGCACCTCTGCTAGAAGAGCATTACATCTCTGAAATTTTAGATTTTGAGATAATTGCACCACAATGCTCTATAAGTAGTGTTTCTCGTTCTCGAGTAATGTTATAAGCCTAGTACCAATACAATATCCTAGATGGCGCTTATTACCCTCTTCCACAACTAGGAGGGGGAACTGGCTCATGCGCGAAGAATGAAAATAAGATTTTTGTCAGTGCCTAATGTTGTTGTATTAAAATGTTCCTGTAATAAAAATGTTCATTAAATTTTATATTTGGAAAATAAATTTGTATTTTTTTCTAACCTGCTGTTCATGTTATCAAGGTTTTTTCTTTGTAATGTGAAAAGTTTAGATAGATTGTGCATTAGCATAGAGATATGACAGTATTCCCTCAAGCTTTTCAGTCCATGTTGACAAAATGAGATTACTAGAAGAGGGTTATATGTTGTAATCAAAATTCAAAATCATGCTTTAAAAATTGAAAACGACTCTAATAGTATATAGTTTTTCCTTCTGAAGTTTCCCAAAATTATCATAGACATTCATAAAACAAGAAATGAAATTTCGACATATATCTTTAGATCTCCCTGAAAATATGGCTATTTTGAGATGTAACACTCTTCTAGTAGAGGTGTGATATGAACAAGTGAACTTATAATTTTATAAATGTACAATATGAATGAATATGTTATCAAACATCATAAAACATTTTAAATGTAATAGATATAATATAAAATATTACTACAGAGGATAATTTTAATAGTATTACGCTTACGCAACATTTTATTCAGAAGAATCTTGAGTAAGAGAATAAAATTTGATTGATATATTGTGTACCTTGTATATTGAACATCACACATCGTAGAAAGTTTTGCTGGCAATATTACAGGAAATTTGATACTTTGATAAATTTTAAAATTAAACCTTTTAAATGCTTATTTAGTGATTCGCAAAATATGAAAAGTAGGAACTAGTGTAAGCAAAGTTACATACGTATTAGCAATATTTGGAGCCACAGAGCGGATGTTTATCTTGGCAACGTCTAATTCTAGCTTTTCGCATATCTGATAATTTTTTAAAATATAACTCTAAAATAATTATATTTATATATATATATATATATATATATATATATATATATATATATATATATATATATATATATATATATATATATATATATATATATATATATATATATATATGGTGTCCGAT
The DNA here is from genome assembly GCA_907164885.2 of Dolomedes plantarius. Classification (NCBI taxonomy): domain Eukaryota; kingdom Metazoa; phylum Arthropoda; class Arachnida; order Araneae; family Dolomedidae; genus Dolomedes; species Dolomedes plantarius. The sequence goes on from OU015492.1 coordinate 86,419,266, forward strand.
ATAAAGGGCTTAAGTGAAAAACAGTGATTTAAATATACCAAGTTATTGGCTTTTATACCAATCGCAGAAATATAGTATCGACTTGAGTCTTTTGTACAAAGAAATCTACTTTTGTATACAAAATTGATAGACTCAAGTCTTTTATACAAGTCAAAATATTTTTTTTTATCAATACTTACAAATATCTAAAATTCACTCACACACACACACACATATATATATATATATATAAGTACATTTAATGTGCAAACCATAATGGTTAAAGTTTATCAAACTGTTATTTACACGCACACATTTAGGACATACTTTCTCTTAGAAAGTCTTACGATTAGACCAAATGGTGATTTTCATAAACGGAATCCTCGCTCTCAAGTCGTGGACCGGGGTGTAAGATTATCACACTCTTCATGTTTACTGCATACTTACCCTCTCTTGGTTAATCGCGTTGTTTTCCTACAGTTTCGAGAATATCCAAAGGAAAAACTCTTGTCACGTAGAAGCCACCTGAAACTAAAATTGAAATTGGTTCATTCATTTGCCCGTCACTATTTCCGGTTCATTAGAAGTGGGTTTGAAAGGTCTGAAATTCTAGTATAAGCTAGTTTTAACTTTAAACGTAAGAAGAGGTTTTATGTACAAAATCCTCATCCAGGAATTCGAAATTTAAATCCTGCTCAAGACCGCCCATCTTTGATCTTACATTTGCGTCTGCATTTACGGTGTGCATTTACGTGTTACTAATCACGCACCGTAAATACAGCTTCCTTTGAAGATTTAACAACTAATAGTTCAGGATTTTCTCCTTCATTTCTCATCTTATAACTTTTGTGGGTAAATATAAACGTTTCGTCTCCATGAAGAATTTTGGATACAAGTACAGTTTCTAAGACAACTGTTACGGCCTGTCCGCACTTAATCCGGTGCGCCAAGTAGTATCAAAGTTAAAAATTTTATCCAGTCGCAAAGCTCAATTCATTAACCACGTGGTATGACAAACTAATTACAGGTCATAACAAAAATCTCGGGGCCACATGCTCCGGATGCAGTGTGAACAGGCGTTGACTCCTCTCGCAAAACACGAAAATACAAATTTGTAGACCTTTCTTGAAATTTATCTGCCAAAATAATGATGTAAAATTCGGAAGTGTTATTGAGAAAAAAATTATTCACCTCCTCCCGTGGTTACCTTCCTAAATTGAAATTCGAATGATGTTTTCATTAATTAAAACCAATTGATTTATTCAGTGCATGCATTGCACATGTGAGGAACATTGAATACACTAATCAACGTAATCAAAAATACCATTTGTCAATCACCGTTTCTGAATAAAATAAGATTTTAATAAAATGTTTTTATTTAAAATTTTTAATTATATATATATATATATATATATATATATATATATATATATATATATATATATATATATAGTGTGTTACCGGCAATGTGTGAAATGCAGTCATTCTATAGAATGCGTGGCATTTTAAGGCAAGGTATGAAATCTCGGTGATATTTTAATATTCTATATACCTTACCTAGGCATTGTATATAATGGCTAGACATTATATAGAATGACAAGCACAATTTTGGCAAATTATGAAAGGAGAGTCATTAAAAGGCCTTTATTGAAAAGTAGTTTATAACGATGAAAGAAGAAATACAAAATAAAGTACAGGACTTTCTTACCGAAAAAACAATAGAAGACTAGTACTGACCTACTTCTCGTAACAAGGAAGACTAGAATGACATTTTGAATTGCACTTCTGTTCTGTTTCAAGTAAGAGCTGTTTCAAGTAAGAGCATTTCCTATTTTGACACTCTCGCGAATCTTTGGGCGCTTCTTGTGAGTTGGCAGATAGCAGCTGATCGAAGAGGTATTTCGTGTTCAGGAACACTTTCATCTCACTTACAATTATTTGAACATAAAGTAAGCACAGTGGGATCTGACACAGAGGTGGTTGAAAATACTTTGAGTAGTATTCTTGAGTAGTTCCAAGTCGGTAAAAACCGTCCTCTGTCACACTCATAATCGCTTCTGACACATTTCGAGAGTCACTTATGTCTCCCGTCAACGTCAGGAATCGGAATTCACACCGTGGCTCCCCAAAGATGCAGGGGGAATTTTTTTTGCCAGATTCATTTTAATTTTTTTTACCTATATTTCAAGATTCAGTTTAGATCCATTTTTGCCGCCGACAGCATTCTAAATATCGAAGCAAAGAGTGCACAAAATATCCCCATTACCTTTCAGTTTTTCATCTCCATCTTATTTACTGGCATACCCAAAGCTGGCATGAACATTTCAGTGATAGTTTTTGCATCTATGGGCGCATATGGTTTTCTTTGACAGACACAGTATAGTAGCAGAAATAGAAGCCTCTTTTGTGACCATGGCCACTTCCCCACTTTGGTATATTCCATTGAGGACTACGATCTCATCCGTGTTTTGCGCAATAGTTTCTCTCTCTTGTAATAGGGTAACCTATTCCCTCTTGTATTGTTTTTTACAGTTGCATCTCAGTCTTTTTCTATTATTTTTTACAGTTTTATCTCAGTCTGTATTATGTATGTATCTCAGTGTATGTGTTGTAAAATATCTTGGCGTAGGGAACACGTTGTGAGACCCACTTTAGCTTTACAGCCAAAGAGAACTTCGTATGATGTTCCTTTACTCGCAGAATGAAAGGCCTTGATTTTCATTAGCTGGACGGAAAGCCTCCCCTCACTCCACCAGTCAATTTATTCATCTTACATCCAAATAATAGATATATTTTCTATGTCCTGATTAGCACTTTTGACGCTACAATGACTTTTTGAGTGGCGACGCTTGTCGTGGATGATCTTCAAAGGGAAGGAGTACTCCTTTAGGTTGCTCACCATATCATTCCCAAATACTCTGCCGTTGTCGGATTGTACAATGAATGATGCTCCTAGCAACGTAAATATGTCAACGACGATGTACGATACTTCTTCCGCTGTCTTTGATTTCAGAACCTTGAGAATCACAAAATTAGTGAGATGAACTTTGTACACCATTATAATCTTGTATTACATGCCAGGCTGGGTTTGAATTCGATGAGATCGACCTTACAACAGGAAGTGAAATCAGAAAAAAACCATAGGCTTCACCACACCTTTTTCAGCAACTTTTTGTTTCTTCTGGCACAGTATTCCAAATTATTGATAAAGAGAGGTACCGGAACGCCGTTCCGGTGCGTTCCGCCTCAAATCTAGCCCTGCGTGTAACTATACCTATGATGAACCAATCAATGAAATTTGAAAGGATATATAAAAAAAATTGCTATTAAAAAAAGGTAAAATAAAAAGAAATTGAAATTTTTGAAATTGGGAATTTTTTCTTTCTTTTCTTTTAAAATAAATTTTTTTTTTTTGGGGGGGGGCAACATTCGGGGGCCCCTAAGCCCGGGCCTAATAGAAAATCAGGGCCTGTACAGCACAGTATGGACAAGCGTTTGCTATGCAAAATGAAACTCGTGTCACTGCTAAACAAAGACCGGCGTGCAATTGCTGGAAGTACTCAATGTTCCCCTGTTTTAAGGCAAGCATCAAAAGATACGTGCTTCACCACATCACAATAAGAACGGCTCTGGCAGGATTATTTTATACTTTGCTAGTTTTCCTTTTGGTTTTCTGTAGAATGCCTAGGCAATGTGTGAAATATGAAGGGTTTCATACTTTGACGTCCCATTTTTGCCATTTTTTGGCATTCTAAAGAATGCCTGATTTTACACTTTGACGGTTACTTACACACATAGACACACACACATACTTGTGTATATATATATATATATATATATATATATATATATATATATATGTGTGTGTGTGTGTGTGTGTGTGTGTGTGTGTATGTATGTATGTGTGTGCATATATATATAAAGAGAAATTTGTTTTCAATACATATCTTCACAGCTATTGACTGCTAACTTTTTATATTCATATTGAATTTCCCAAATAATAAGCATTAACAGCCCTAAATGATAATTTTTTTTTCTTTTTTGGCCATTGAATCATAAGTAACTTTTGTCAAAAGCCAATCAAGTGCTTTGACACAAAAATTTCAAAAAGTGGACTAAACCGATTTGGTTTGTTAATTGCTCATATATGAATACATTTATGAGATGACAAAGGGTTCATTTATCGGTATATTACTGTTTTTCAACATATTTTGTTTTATTGTATCTCTGACTTACGATATCATGAGTATCATTTATAATTCCTATTCGTCGTGGTTATTACGTATTTCTGACAGTCTCTCCATCCACGTATATACATACCAGCCAAATCACACACACATAAATATATTCTATAAAATTCGATTATCCATGCTCATCAATGCACGCTTAACCATAGAAAACTGCAAGACACCGTAAAAATGAGCTTTTAGCGATAGATATATAAACAGAGTTTGATTAAATAATGAGGAAACAGACTTATCTTAACGGTTCGGATATAGCGAACCATCGGATAAAGCGAACAAAACCTTTGGTCCCTTGAAGTTCGTTATAACGGGGTTCGACTGTATATATATATATATATATATATATATATATATATATATATATATATATATATATATATACAGGTGGTTATCAAAATAATGGAAACACCTATCAATATCAGTGGTGTTTATGAATGTGCTTTGTATCTCTCTATTCTAAAATAAAGTAACTCCCGCTGCCGCTGTCAAAAGCTTGTCACGCTATCTCCTCCGAAACCGCTGGGGGTATGGGGTCGAGAGCGATAACAATGGATGCAGAAAAATGGGGACACCAAAGTGAGACATGTCTCATCTTCGTCGGACTTTAAGTTTTTTAAATTTTATGTTTTGTGGGAAAATATTGACTTTTCATCTTCAGATTACGATAACTCGCCAAAAAATGATCGTAGAATTTTGATCTTTTTACAATCTAAGACTACAGACATTTCTCTTTCAAACTAGACCTCATTTGTTTAAAAATATTTTAAAACAGACTAATATTTTCATCAAAAAATGAAACACAGTTTTTCAAGAAATATCGTCCCCTATGTGGATGTAATATCGATGCTCCTCGGGTTTTTATCTTTCAAAGAAAATATTTACATCATCTGGAAGCTGGAAGCTTTCTTATTCATATAAACCTCATTTCAAGTCTATATCTTAAATTTTCGAGTTTAAATTGAATTTTAAAGCTGATAACTCAACAGTGATGAAACGCATTCGCATTAAGGGTGATAACATTAAATGGATGGAAGATGTTACATTGCCCGAGAATCACCCTTATGTATCTCGCTATTAGCCATAACAGAGGAGCGAGCGTAGCGAGCCTAGGGGCGAAGACCCTAGTTCCTTAAAAAACAAGTTTGACCCCCAGGTATTTTTTTAATATAATATAGTGTATGTATTATTCTACTGTCAGGTAGCAGTAATGAAGCTAAGGGCATCGTGCGTTTGGGGGAAACAGCGTAAAATGTCAAACCTTGCAGACCTTGCGAAAAGGGCAAACTGTTTGATCGCGTTTAATTTGGAGTATCTGTTACTGCAACCCCCAGGCTAATCGGTGTTTTTCGAGCTATGGTATCGAAAGTCATAATAGCATATAGAGTGCACGGAAAAACACCCTTTGCCAAACAGAATAGTGGATGAAAGGGAGAGCTGAGAGAAAGAGACAAGGTGTTGAAGCGGATTGAGACATGAAGAAAGAAAACAACTGTAACTAAAATGGCCGAAGGGCTCAATCTGCATCTGCATGTTCCGGTATCAACCATTAGAGGTAGAAGGGAACTTCACAAACAAAGCATTTACGGAAAAGTAGCTATTCCCAAACCACTCGTAATAGATGCCAGTACAAAATATCGTCCACACTGTTGCCACGAGTGCAATTCCTGGTCGAGTAATATGTCTAAAAACGGCATTTGGTCCGACCAATCATTGTTCACACTGTTCCTCGCAGCACGATGTGCGTATGTCTGGAGAATACCTACACAAGCGTAAGATTCTGGCTGTCTCATCTCAACTGTCAATCAAGGAGATAGATTTATCAGGGTTTGGGATGGCATCTCATGGTTTTCTTCAGGCCCTATTGTAACCCTAAAAGGGAGATTGAATGGGAAGGACTATGTCGAAATTTTAGCTCACTAGTCCATCCTATGGTGCAAACATTGTTTCTTGCAGGAGATGGCGTTCGCCAGGATGATAATCTCCCTATACATACAGCGAAATATATTTAGTATTGGTTTTAAGAGCATGAAAAAGAAGTCAAATATCTTATCTTGCCCTGTGCAAGCCCCTGTGGTAATGTGGCCACAGCACCTCGTAAAAGTATTGTCATAATTTAGAGACACAAGACACCAGGAATTCTAGATTACATTACGTCCTTTATTGGACTATTAAAATTATGTACACTGTTATTTACAAGTAGTAGATGGGCACCTTACACGTGCAAACCAAACTCGATAGGCTCATAGCTAAATCACAGCTCCCGAGCCTCCAGTCAAAAATCTCGAAAATCGTCTCTGGTTCCTGGTCTCTCTCTCTCTGACCCTCTGTCCAGGCGAGTCGGCGATCCCCTCTTTATAAAAGCCTCGCGCTCCTCGTGACAATCCGCTAGCCCGCTGACGTCATCTCGCTCCTGACCGCTCCTTCAGCTGTTTTTTCCCTCCGGCTGAAACGACATCCCAGAGTCGGTTCCTTTTGACGGCCGCGGGTCCTCTTTCAACTGAACATCTACCATGCCTCTTGATGGACGGTCTCGTTAATGATGTTTTTCCAAGTTACCTTACCGTAATTGGAGCTGAAAGGCTGCATCGGCCCCTCATCGGTTCTTTGTTAGCCTGAAAAATGTACAATTCTCTGGAACAGAAAACATTACTAACAGGTCTTTCTATGGAGATCATCTGCCGCCAAGACAGCTGAACTTTACGTCACCCTCAGCCAGTTTGCCTTTTCAATATTGTTCTCCAAACAACACATGAGGAATGGAGGCAATTACGTCTCCCGCACGCGGAATGTGTAGACTACATCACACACACCGCTTAACCTTTCTGTCCATTTCACAGAATAGCAAGGAAGGAGTGGAGGCCTGTGTCAACAAAGGTTGCCGCTACTACAACTCCTCCCCCCTAAAAGTCTTTTTAAACATTAAAAAGGCTAAAGGCAAGTTCAGTCGGTCCATTTAGAAAAGCCCACAAGAAACCATTCCCAAGAGGTCATTACCCTTTGGCTTTCTTCAGCCCTAACTCAAAAGAGTCACAACCGCCTTTTTTAAACTTCACTAAAAAACCCTAACTGCCCTCAGTCTGAGACACAATATTACAACACCTTTACACATAATAAATTCATACATGGTTAAAAACACAACACACATAAAGCATTATCATTTTAAGGTATTTTCACAGTTAGCATTACAATACATTCCTCAATCTTAACTTACTTAACAATCATTTCTAAGATTACTACCCCAATTAATTAATCGGACATATTTTAACTACGTTGTAACACATGGAACAAATATTACTCAACAGACAGACCCTGTCCTCACTAAATACATGACACTATTGCACATGAGATTACAACACAGATATCAAACTTATATAATCAAACTTATATAAACTTATAAAATCATTTAGTTACTTAACATCTTAATTACATGCTAAAATTATCAGTCATTGTCACTGAACTTAAAATGAACCTTTACCAAAAATACCATTCATTGTAATAAAATAAACACTCAAACAACTATGTGTCACCTCCAGGTATACAGCACCTGACTACAGGGTTTCGGCAACACTGGCCCACCCAAAAAAAACGATGACTAACACATAAATTTTCAATACCATTTTAAAATTACTCAGTTTACATAAAATTTGACACCTTTAAATACAGCATGTTTGACTCAAAACTCTAACAGGTGATGCTTAATTCCTGATAGGTCCATTTAAAATAGTACACACATTACACATGACACTGCCTTTACGCAGGACATGAAACACTATTACATAAAACTTCAACAACAAAAGAAATTCAACACAATGTACCTAACAAATTCAACACAATGTTAAACTTACAACCTGCTCGTCCAAAGACTCACAGTTTTTCTTTTCTAACTACAGGACATTTAAATTTTTTTTTCATTTTATCAAACAATATTTAAAATTTTTCCATTTAGGCGTTGGTCCACAAAACTGACTCAACAACTAGAAACCTCAGACTCCTATAGTCTAGATTAGTTTTAACAAGATTTTCATCTTTAATTTTTCTTTCAACAAAATGGATCAACTTATATTATTCATGGTCTAAATCAAATACCTAACCTTGAATTGAATATCAAACAAACAAAGAATTTACTTTCATCATGAAAACATGGATCCAAACAAAATTCTTCACATTTTAAATTGTTTAGCATAAATAAGGGTTCCAACCCCAACATCCTTCCAACACCGCTTCCGCACTGCTCGTCGTTGGTCCGCCGTGTGTCCGACTGCTATTTTACACTAGCAGACATCCGACACCTGCTGCCGTGATAATGTGGCCACATTACCACACCCCCTCCCCGACTATATATCATCCAACCACTGTGAGCTGTATAAGCCGATAGAGCTAGGTATCGATATCCACCACAGCATCTCTACAGGAAATTTCATGATTTTTCTCTGAAGAATGGTATAATATATTCATAACCACTATTTATGACTTGTATAATCCAATTCCAAGGTGAATCATGTGGTATTACATCACAAAGGTGATTCTGCGCCATATTAATAAAGGTGTTCATGATGTTTCTTAGTGTTTCCATTATTTTGATAACCACCTGTATATATATATATATATATATATATATATATATATATATATATATATATAAGGCAATGTTCGTATGTGTGTCCTCTATAGACTAAAAAACTACTGGACCGATTTACACGCGGTTTTTTGCAAAATGGTCAGTGTTGTCCCGAGAAGGTTTAAAGCTATTGAAATCCTCGATCTGACCAGTAGAAAGAAAGTTCAAAATATTTTTCGTTCGATGTCTGTTCAGATATTATCTATGAACCTTCTACTTTCAAACAAAACATACGGATGGCAGCACCTAACAACCCCTGATAGCCACCCCTGTCATCTATCTGTATATATAAAAGGCAATGTTCATATGTGTGTCCTCTATAGACTAAAAAACTACTGAACAGATTTAGACGCGGTTTTTTTTGCAAGATGGTCCGTGTTGTCCAGAGATGTTTAAAGCTATTGAAATCCTCGATCTGACCAGTAGAAAGAAAATTAAAAATATTTTTCGTTCGCCGCGTGTTCAGATATTATCTATGAACCTTCTACTTTGAAACAAAACATACGGATGGCAGCACCTAACAACCTCTGATAGCCACCCCTCTCATGTAGATGTTTAACATTCCTGTGAGGGAGGCGAGGGGTAAGGTCATGAACCCCGAGTCTTGAAGGAGGGAGAGTGTTTTCTGACACCCACGTAAGAGGACGTGCTGTCTGTAAGATCTGTATGTTACCAGCTACAGGAGAAACAGCTACTTACAATAAACAGGAAATCCAACGTAAATAAAGCACAAATAACAGTAAGGTGCAATTTTGAATACGGCCTTTTCGAAGCTACAAAGGAACTTCTTCATCAGTGCAAAGAACTTAGTGGCAGCTCAAAAAGCCGAAAACTAAGCGACCATATACGTGCGCATGCACTTAAGTACCCGCGCGTGACGAACTCCCGAAAGCGCGAACAACGCAATCAAATCACAAAGGGACTGGGTTAATGAAAAAGGGACTGAGCTTTATTAATAACAGAATAATTTAAAATACACGCTAAGTAAAAAAGGTGGGGTGAAACAGTTAATAATGGTGGGGCGTTATTATTACTTACACACGCGCGCGCACACACACACACGCGCACACACACACACACACACACACACACACACATACTCACACACACACACACACACACACACACACACACACACACACACACACACACACACACACACACACATATATATATATATATATATATATATATATATATATATATATATATATATATATATATGTATGTGTGTGAGGGGGGAGTTTGGAGTAAAACATCCACAACAAAAACTAACTAACAACCATCGTAAAGAACAAATAACAATTAAAGTTTATTTACATTTAGAATTGAAAAAAAAACGTAGTCCGTCTACGACGGAATCCAAAGAGGGAGTCTTAATGTTCTCCCCGAACAGAGTAGAGGGGTCGTGACAATGTTCGTGCTAGCGGCGCCCTCTTGCGCCAGTCATAATATGCATTTACAAATAACATTGGTAAAATTTACAGTTCGTAGTTAAAAGTTCAGTCCAGCATCCTATATATACATATATATATATATATATATATATATATATATATATATATATATATATATATATATGCATGTGTGTACGCGCTCACACAAAAATGCACCCTTAATATATGTACACATATGCTTACAAACTTAGAATGACCCTGAATACATATTAAGTTGTTCAGATTAAGAAAAGCTGCACGTGTTTCCAGATTACCACTTGAATGAAATTCCAGAGGGAAGTAATTATTCACGATCAAACGATGGGAACCCGTCGTGTTCTGAATTAACATTAAAAAAAATACGCTCATCAGTGATTAAAATTTGAATGCGAAATCAGTGAATCGATGCGTTCAGCCGCAGCAGATTAGCGGACACGATCCCTTCTCTCTTCCATCTCGAACTCTCTCCCCATCCACCTACTACTATCTTCGCACCGAATCAGCTGGTGGAAATTTTCTCATCCATCTCCAACAAAACGCCCAAAAAGGAAGGGGTGGTCACGCGAGCGCTTAGGCTTCCACAGCGTACGCAATAACCGCGAATCGCAAGATTTTCGGTCTTGCAAAGTGGGACAGCGTGCGGGGTCGAGCCTGACACCGAAAATAAAAAACAAAACCGTCTGCTAGGGATGCTAGCCTCCGGATCTGGCAACTGGATGATAATGGCGCGTCCCGAAGTTCATGGACGCAGAGTTCGAACTGTTTCGGTGAAGTGCGGGATCATGGAGATGCGTTGCGTTTGGGTGAGTAATGAATCGACGATTTTGTATTGGATTTCGTAGAATGGAGTGTTGCTAGTTGTTGGTGAAAGTGCGGTGACGTGATACGAAAGCTTGGGTATTTAGAAAAGAAAAAAAAACTTTTATTTAGGGTTATATCGAAAGAGAGAGTATAGAATGTGTCAAGATTTCTTTTCGTGTAAATAGATTTACAATTTAAAGCAATTCATGGATCAAGTATTTTAGAATTTTCTTCTGCGGTTTTTTTTTTTGTAAACGCATGGCATTGCCTTGGGATTTGTGCGATTCGAGATGCAAGCTTATTTATTATATATTTGGAATAAATAACATATTTTTGTGATATATATTGCTGTCTAACAGGCTGTAATGTAAAGTATCTTAACTAAGGATTCAGTTTAGTAAATTCCTTGAAATTTCGATGATTATAATAAAAAATATTTCAGGTAGTCTCTTCTAACGAAACTACCGCAGGTTATTAACGTAGGATTACTTATCGTTTTTTACCTCTTTTTCTTTCTTTCTTTTTCTTTTTTTTAATCGCAATTTGGTACTTTTCTATTTAACTGTTTACTGTTACTGGGTTTGGCGCCCTGCCAAAATTATAACCCGCGACGCCGGACAACTTATTTCTCTCCGCAGGACCGTTATTGTGGAACGTAATCCTACATTAAAAAATAGCGATTATATGGATGTAATAAGCGGAAAACTTTTCGGCTACCTACCTGGATTTTAAGGCTTCAAAACATCTAGAAGCTTCCACGTTTTATTACATTCTATTAAAAAACCCTCGAGTTTTTTTTTCATAATTATTGAGAAAGTTGTAAAGCCGGTAGATTTTGTGGTTAAATGTTTATATATGACTGTATACAAAATTGCACAAGGTATTTTTTTTCAGGATTAAAGCAGAGCATAAAAACAAACGTATAATAAGGTCAGCATTTTGTTTTTGAAATTTTTAATCGGGTTTTTAGTTTCCTTGTTTACAACGTTTTTAAAACGTTAGTAGGTTTATTTCTTTTGCTGTTAGGTTTGTTAATGTTATAGGTTACTCTGTAATAAATATTTCAGAAGTATTAGATATTATTTAAATTTTAAACCAAAATAAGTAAAACAGGTAACAATTTTTGTGGTATTTATTTTATTATTTGAGAAGATATAAATTGAAAATTTTCTAGAAGAAATGTTTTTCACATGTATATTAAATTTTACTTTAAATTTTTAGGCAACTATTTGTGTTGCTATAAATAACCCTGTATTTAGTTTTTGTAAAATAATTTAAGTTCTAAACTTTTGTAAATTGTCTTATAGATTATGAAGAGTCGTACAGACAAAAACTTTGAATGGAAAAATTAAAAAATGCACGTAAAATTTCTCTTGCCCTCTTAAAGGGTTAATTTAACACACGGATATTAGTTTTTTTCTATTAATAGATACTTCTTGTGTTTCTTTTGCCAAAAGCGGCATTTCGACCTTGCAACTGACCTCGCAAAAATCTTCAATCTCCCTGTTAAGCTATTTGCGAAAACGAAAGATGAGTGAAAAACATTAGTATTCCACCTTATTAAATAAGAATTAAGAAATATCTCTTTTCTTTTCATTATTAGCTTATCTCCCCAGCCTCTTTTTGTTTTACGCTCTATTTTATTCTATTTATCCTTTGTTCGCTTTTTTTGCTATTTACACTTGCTCTTTTTTAGCGGTGTTTTATAGCATTTCTTTTTGGCATTGTTCTTCTCTTCGCTCTTTATCTGATGAGCCAGTTAGCATCTTTAATCTATTTATGAACTCGTGAAAGTGGAACACATTTGTTTTGGCACGCAACAGTTTAGAAATTTCTGAATTTATCTTAAGTATTTAATTTCCAGTGCCAACATTTTGTATCAGATGTGTAGTGCAATGTCATATTTCTTGTTGAAACTATTAATGATTTTGAGATTAAAAACAGAGGAAAGTAGTCTAAAATTTTTAAAACCTTTCTTTATTAAAACTTTTGAGTATATTTTGATTCATTTTCTTATGTTACACATGTTTTGCACGTAACAGTTTAGAAATTGTTTTATTCATCTCAAGTATTTATTTTCCAGTGTTCATCTTTTGAATCAGATATGTAGTGCAATATCAAATTTCTGGTTAAAACTATTCATGGGTTTAAAATAAAAAATAGAGGAAAGTAGTCTCAAAATTTTAAAACCTTCTTTATAAAAAATTTAGAGGATTTTTTAATTTATCTTCATATGCTACACATGTTTTGCACGTAACAATTTAGAAATTTCTGAATTTATCTTAAGTATTTAATTTCCAGTGTTAGCCTTTTGTATCAGATGTTTAGTGCAAGTTCATATTTCTAATGAAATTATTCATGTTTTTAAAATAAAAAAATAGAGGAAAGTAGTTTCAAAGTTTTAAAACTTTCTTTATTAAAACTTTAGAGGATTTTTTAAAATTCACCTTCATATATTAATGACAAAAGAGTACAGTCGAACCTCGTTATAGTGAACCCGGTCTATAACGAACTCATGGATATAACGACCGAAAATTTTGGTCCCGCCGTTTCCCTATTGTACGTAATTTAATTAGTATTGTATCAGTTTAATGCAATCGATTTTAGTCGATTTAATTAATGATAATTTTTAATAGATTTTATCATTTTTCAATACATCATTATTGAATACACATTGCAACTAATGAGTTATATATTTTGTGAACTCTAGCATTTTTCTTAATGGTTCGGATATAGCGAACCACCGGATAAAGCAAACAAAACCTTTGGTCCCTGAAGTTCATTATAACGGGGTTCAACTATAATTAGAAACTGAGTAAATATTCTGAGCTAGTTAAATTATATTTAAAATTTTATAACAATATGCTTTATTGAAGCTGCTAGGTATTTTGCAGCCGTGAGATATCAGTTTCAATTCTCGACTTATCTCATTCGTATTCAACAATAAGTGTAGATTAACGACCTTAGTGCTTTCGGATTTTTTTCATATGTGTTCAATAGGTTGCATGTTTATTAGAATTCCCCTTAAAAGGAACTTAATACTGTAGCATTTTAAAAAACTGCTATAATAATGTTAAGCCATATTAACATGATATTCTTACGCATGTAGTTGGAGACAGGAATATGATAAATGTAGTTCAATGCAAAAAATAGTCAATAATTCCATTATAGCTTATCAAACTTGTTTCCTTACTTTATCTTTGGTACTTCAGCAATTGGAATTTTACAGCAACTGGATTGGATCAGCAAAGAACACTTGTGTCTACCATAATATGAGTTCCCATAAGTTATCTAAAATGTTGTTATATTTCTTGGATTAGTAAAAGGTTTCGGAATCTATTAAACCCTTATTAATTCTAAAGATATCATGTGAGGATAGACAGAGCGTATTTTTTCAAACTCTTCAACATATTTACATCGTAAAAGTATTTTTCGGGAAAGTTTGTTAATGTGTTAAGTAATTTCACCTTTTTGCTGTTTTTTATTTATTTATTTATTTTTTTAATCTCTTTCATCAATACGGAGCAGAGCGTTTTGCTGAGATTTTTGAAGCACAGTTTTAAATGAAATTTATTTTGTTCTTTAAATTAAATACTGAAATTTAACGTAAATGTAATTACATTATAGTTACAGTGATTCAGTTGAAGTGACTGAGAGCATAGAATTCATATACTGGGCTATTGAGCACTTATAAAATGAAAAACCCTTACCTAATTTTTATTAGTTATAGGCAGATATGGTTATTTATATAAAATTTTCGCGGAAAAGAGTTAATATTCTTTTTATGTCCCGTAAACTTGTAGTTATAACTTACCAGGACCATGATCTCGAAACGAGGTGGGCATTATCCTAACTAAACAATTTCTGTGATTTGAGAAAATGTTATTTTCAGTGACTCCCATCACATATCGCTCATATTTTTGGAGGTCAATGACATAAAGTGTATGCCTGTATATAATTATTAATCTTTTATGCAACATATTAAACGATGTTGAACTTTTTTCCTCTAGGAATATTTGTCATATTCTCATCAGTCAATTTTTTTTTCTTTCCATTGGCCAGATGCCACAGTGACTGCCACTTATCAGGGAATCGTGGCCAGGTATCCAAACCAAGATGGTCGGTATTATACCAGCTGAACTATCAATGAGAGATGTAGAAGATTAATTTATAGTGGTTTCCCTCCCTTATTCTCTCTTTCACTTTGAGGCTAGTGACACAGAATGTTGGTGTGAACATGTTTATATGTTTTTCATGCATTCATTTGACGATGCTGAATTTTTTTTCTATAATGAATATTTGCTATATGCTTCTCAAAGTTAAATTTTGATTCATAACCGCCGGTTAAATATCATAAGGAAAGTCTTATTTCCCAGTATTTTATTTATTTATTTATTTTTTGAAGGTTGGAATTCTATGCTGAAGATATTTTTTATATGTTTGAGAAAGCATAAAACTAAATATTATTTTCAAATTTTCATACTTGTTGCCAATTTAAAATAAAGACTTTACAGAAAGTTAACATATTAATATTTTGTTTTAGGTAGCATAAGACATTCTTAATTATTTATTATGTTCCCACATGGGATTTCTAATGCATATGTAAAATGTAGAAGACCATTCATAGCAAATTGCCAGTATTTTGATATCTGTTTCAATTAAGACCATCTCTGTAAGGCGACATTTAATTTCTGGCCCGTCTCATTTGTGCAGTGTTAAAAAGGAAGTAATTTAAAATTTGAAAGTTTCGCCAGAAAAGTGAGTTATAAAATTTATTTCTTGCATTTGGACGTCTACTTCGGATCGATATTATTCAATATATATTTTCATAATATTTATCACACACCCATACATACACACACACGCACACACACACACGCACACACACACACGCACACACACACACACACACACACACACACACACACACACACACACAACACTGTGTGTGTGTGTGCTGGTTTTACGTACAGTAGCATCTGAATTCCTCGTTCCGCTAATGCACAATTTAGCCTCGAGTAAAACTTCGTAAATTTCTTGCCGGCAATTTTTATACATACACCTTCTCCAGTTTTTCTTTCAATTAGAATGTTTAATGGCACGTTAAATTTAAATTCTCTAGTCTGAAATTCCGAAGTTCTATTCTTTGCACGAAATGGACCGATAAATGTGTAAAAACTGTGTTAACATTCACAGACGAGTAAGATAAATTAGATTCAGAAAGTGCAGTTTTTTTGTTTATTCGAGAAAGGTCGAAAGAAATTTCTTTAAACGTATCAGGTTAGATCTCTAAATCATTTCTTTAAATCCTTTGAAACGTTCTGCAGACTTCCTATGGACAGGATGAAGTTACTAATCCGTTACACTCTCGTGTCTTTTTGAGAAAGTTGTAAGTAATTAATCTCCTTATAACAATAGGCATAACAATGATAATGAAGCAATAACATTAATTATAGCATAAAATAATTAATAATGTAAATTATTATGTACATTTTTAAGGGAGTATTGAAACAAATAATTTCCAAAATCACGGATATTTGTTTTTATCTTGAGCATTACGAAACATTACAGAAATCCTTTAATGTCAAGTTTAGTTGTGCATTTGAAGCACTAGATTTTAATTTTTTAAGCTGTATGATCTTACAGGAACTAAGATTCTTAGGCCTATATACCTTGTTAGTATCGTTCATGCATATTCTACTGGATAGTCATTATAACATGGTCAAGTCATTTATGTATCGTTTTAATATAAGTATTGGATTTTGTGAATAATTTGATGCTGCGCCTTCTAGCACACATTTCTACTCTGCCTTTTAAAACAACTTGGCCGGCTCGGGAATAGATCTCAAAATTTCCTGCTTTTCGAACAGGCGCATTGTACCATTACACCACAAATGTACGCCATTAACTTCACTTATGACCTTACCTAATCTATCAAAAGTCATTTAAAATTTTAAACTAAAGAATATATTTAGGTGCTGTCTTATGTTCACTGCTCAGAAGAAATGCTGCGACAGAATGACCTGTAGGAACCATCGATATCTTAGTTAATGAATTTCTCCAGTTTTTAATCCTTGATTCTTTCTTCTTTATCCAGTTCTTAATACTCGTTTGCTGTAACTGTGATAGAGCCTAAGCGTTTTGTCACGTTTACTATTTAGTTTCCTGCTCCGCGAGTCAACTGGCTATTTTGTAACCATAATTTCCATCGAGCAAGAAATGATTTCTTTACCCACAAAATTTCAGGTTGGGGATTTCTAGATTGCTTCTTTTTATTTCATAAATCTCACTAATTTGATTCCCAAGTGTGCTATTTAGTTTCCTGTTTTGCGAGTAAACCATCTATTTTGTAACCAGAATTTCCACCGAGCAAGAAAGGATTTTACTACGCATTAGCTTTCGGATGGAGGACTTCGAAATTGTTTCTCTTTATTTTATAACTTTCACTAATTTTGTTTATTTATCATATTAACTACCCTCCCCCTTTCTTAAGGTTATTCAAAATCAGGGTTCTTAAAACGTAATCATTTATTCTGCATGCAAAATAAAAATTTTATATAAAAACTTATATTTTAAGTAAAAAATAAATTTTATATAAAATAGAAATTTCATATAATATTTATATAAAATATAAATTTTATAAAAACAGCAAGTGAGATGCATTAGTCTCAAGGACATCACACTTTATCGTACAGTGGAGTCCCTATAATCCGAAATGATAGGACCAGACCCTTTTCGGATTAACGAATTTTTCGGATTAAACAAAATCTTTCTTAAAGTATACTTAAATTACATAATAACATGTGATTACATAAATATTACATATTTCGTGTGATTACACAGTTTATTTTATGACGTCTGTCTAAACGGGACGAAATGGGTGATAAGAGAGCGGAACGCTGCCTAGTACAATACAGTGGAATGTAAGTTGTTCGTACAGTAGAGTGTAAGATTTTAGACGATCAGTAGGTTGTTGAAATGGATTTGAGAGAACCTGTCAACGTCTCAGATGAGAGTGAAGGTGAAGCAGACGGTGACAGTGAGCAGAGGGTATCCCACTCAGACGCCACTTCTGAATTTGATGTAGCGCTACGTAATTTGGCGTAATTTGGCTTCAAGGGAGATGTATTCTTCTGCAAAAAAATTTAACATTTTTTCAACCAATGTAGGTCAGTAATAATTAGTTCAGCACCTTGT
This sequence comes from Dolomedes plantarius, assembly GCA_907164885.2. Classification (NCBI taxonomy): domain Eukaryota; kingdom Metazoa; phylum Arthropoda; class Arachnida; order Araneae; family Dolomedidae; genus Dolomedes; species Dolomedes plantarius. The sequence goes on from OU015492.1 coordinate 86,437,541, forward strand.
CTAACTTTGAATTTTCTTGTAATTTTCAGAAATATACTATATATTACTAAGTATCACTGTGGCTTTATTGTAACCTTAGTTTTTTTTGACTTTTGGTTTTGGATTAAGCGGACTTTCGGATTACCGAAGTTCGGATTATCGGGACTCCACTGTATCAACAAATAGACTTCAGTTCCTGGATTATTAGTTTAGTTTTATGGTATGGACTTTAATAAACACTGGTTCTCAGGTCATATGACTGGATTAAAAAGAGAACACTTGTCTACCATAATATGAGTTCCCCTAAGTTATCTAAAATGCTGTTATTTTTCTTGGATTAGTAATAGGTTTTGGATTCGATTAAACGCTCATTAATTTCACAGATATCATGTGAGAATAGACAGAGCCTATTTTTTCAAACTCTTTAACACCTTTACACTGTAAAAATATTTTCCGGGAAAGCTTGTTAATTTGTTAAGGCTGCTGTGTACAAACCCTATTTGATAAGCTCACTTCAGTGTTAACTTATGGAGAAAATTTGTCTACTATTTACAGCTACATAAATGCTGATAATCCAATAAAAATGGTATTTTTAGATAGCCTGAACTTTTTTGCACTTTACAACAGGATTCATTTTATAAATTACGTCCACCAAAGGAATTTATGAACATTTAAAACAAACTACATCAGTTTTTTTCCACGAATA